>JASDQU010373881.1:18822-41482 GCA_032191745.1 Picea mariana | reverse complement strand
ATGCGAGTATGAAGCCTTAGTGTTAGGGTTAGAAACCGCTAGGAGAATGAAAATAAAAAACCTCGAAGTTTTTGGTGACGCCGAGCTAATCGTAAAATAGGTAAACTGACAGTACCGGGCCAAACATCCTAGGTTGAGGTCTTACAGGAATTGCGTCTAGGATCTGATAAAAAATTTCTTCTCCTCTGTCAAGGTTCACTACATTCCAAGAACTGAAAACCAACAGGCTGATGCGTTAGCCAAAACAACTTCAACATTCACACCTCCTACCGCTTTCAAACTAAAGTACCATATACAAATGAGACACCGACCTTCCATACCCAATAACATACAACACTGGCAAGTTTTTGAGGACGATGAACAACTGCGCAAATTTTTAGAATCAATAGATAAGTTTGTCGAAACGCATGCCAACCAAGAAAACTAAAATGATCATGTTTGGATCATGCAGGAAGGGGAGGACCCCCAAGAATTCCATGATAAAATTGCCAATCATCGAATGTTGGTTCTAAAAAATAACTAGATGCCCAAGGGCCTGATTCCCTTGGAAAGGTTATTTAATCAAGATGATATCCCTTTAAGATCCACTTTACAACCTCAACCTGAAGAGGTTGAGGACCGTGACATAGGTACCAAAGAAAACCCTCAGTTAGTGAAACTATCCAAATACCTGTTCCCAGAAACCAAAAGTAAATACGCTGAGTTGCTTAGAAAATATAAAGATGTTTTCGCTTGGTCTTACGATGAACTGAGAACTTATGATACTTCTATAATTTAACATAAAATTACTTTGAAACCTAGTGTGAAGCTTTTTAAACAGAAACCTAGACAGATAAACCCTATGCTGCTACCACTAATAGAAAAAAAAGTAAAAAAACTCTTCGACGCCAAAATCATCGTCCCACTAAGATATTCCGAGTGGGTGGCTAATTTAGTCCCAGTAAGAAAGAAAAATGGTGAAATCAGACTGTGTGTTGATTTTATAAACCTGAACCGATCGTCACTCAAAGACAATTACCCATTGCCTAAGATGGACCACGTTTTAGATAAAGTAGTTGGAGCTTAGAATGTCGATGATTGATGGTTTTTTAGGTTACAATCAAATCACAATACACCAAGATGATAAGAAAAAAATGGCTTTCACTACCCCTTGGGGTACCTTCATGTACGATAAAATTCCTTTCGGCTTGATGAATGCAGGGGCAACCTTCAAGCAAGCCATGGACATCGCCTTCGTGGGTGAGAGATAAATTTGTTGTTATCTATCTCAATGTTTTTTCAAAATCTAATGAAAAACATCTAGTACACCTGAAGCAAACTTTCAAGAAATGTCGTAAATTTGGTTTGTCCCTCAATCCCAAAAAATCTCATTTCGCTATGCAAGAAGGTAAGCTATTAGGTCATATAGTGTCTAAAGACGGAATCAAAATAGATCCCAAAAGAACTGAAGCAATAGATACTATAAACATCCCTAGAAATGTAAAAGAAATTCAATCTTTCTTAGGAAAAATAAATTTCTTGAGAAGATTCATCCCTAACTTCGTCGAATGTGAAGCTGATCACAGATATGTTGAAAAAGAACAGTGAGATGAAGTGGACAAGTGAAGCCAAAGCGTCTTTTCAACGAATCAAGAAAGTTATTAGCGAAGCGCCAGTCTTGGCAAGTCCTGATTACACAAAATAATTTCTGATTTTTTCCTTCGCTTCCGAACACACTATCACAGATGTATTGTTATAGAAAAACAAAGAAGGCTTTGAACAACCCATTGTTTTTTCCAGTAAAAGTCCAAGAGATGCTGAGTTGAAATATAATATACTAGAAAAACAAGCTTATGCAATGGTCAAGGCTCTGAAGGCCTTCAGAACATACGTATTACATTCGAAGATCATAGCCTATGTTCCTGCAAGCTCTGTCAAAGACATACTGGTTCAGCCGAATAGTGATGGGAGAAGAGGCAAATGGATAGATAAGATTCAGTAGTTCGATCTGGAAGTCAAACCAACAAAACTCATTAAAGGCCAAGGTCTAGCTAAATTGCTAGCCGAATCAAACTTGCAGGCACTCGAAATAAATCAGTTGCAAGAAGACGAAGATTTCCTTGAGATAAATGAACTTGATTTTACTACACCTATGGTTGAGATAGAAGATAGGTTTTATTCTTTAGTCTGGTACCATGATATTGTTTCTTACTTATTGAGTCTTCAATTTCCCAGTGAACTAACCCCATCTAAAACCATGACACTGAAGCTACATGCTATAAAATATTGTACTATAGATGAAAAATTATATTGGAAGGAACCCCTGGGTTTCTTGTTGAGATTTTTAGTCGAGACCGAAACTGAAAAGGTTATATAAATGAGTTCCATGAGGGAGTGTGTGGAGGACACCACGCTTGGTGAGCCATATCTTATAAAATCTTAAGAGTTGGATATTACCGGCCCAAACTATTCACAGATGTAAAATCCAAAGTCCGAACTTGTATTCCCTGTCAGTTGTTTACAGGTAAACAGAAAGTCCCATCTTTACCTCTAATTCCAGTTAAAACCGAAGCACCTTTTCAACAATGGGGTCTTGATTTCATTGGAGAGATTCACCCACATTCCAGTGCTCAACACAAGTGGATTCTAACTGCAACAAACCATTTTACTAAGTGGGTGGAAGCTATTCCCATGAGAAACGCCACTGACACAGTTGTAATCATTTTTCTAGAAGAAAATATTTTATCCAGATTCGGCTGTCCCCGAAAGATAGTCATCGATAATGCACAAACGTTTAAATCAATGGCTATGATAAGCTTTTGCCAAAATTTTAACATCATATTTGGACACTCCACAACTTATTATCTGCAGGGCAATGATTAGGCTGAGTCATCTAACAAAAGTCTGACAACCGTGATAAAAAAAAATCTTGACTGAGAACAAGAAAATGTAGCATATCCATTTGAAATACGCTCTATGGGTCAACAGGATAAGTACCAAAAGGGAAATTGGGATGTCCCCTTTTCAGATGGTATATGGCATTGATGTTATTTTACCAATCAATCTTGCTCTGCTAGTAATGAAACTCTGGAAAGATTCAAACGAAGAACCTAACGACATTACCAAGAGAGAAAACCAGATGGTCGAAGTTCAACATAATAGAGAAAAAGTAAATGAAACGTTGCAAAGATATTAGGATAAAATGAAGGCTTTATTCGATCAAAAGGCTAAGGATAGAGATTTCCTCCCTGGAGATCTGGTACAAAAATGGGAAGCTAGAAGAGAAGACACTGGCAAACACGACAAGTTTGATTCGATCTGGTCTGGCCCCTATAGAGTCTCAGCCTCAAAAGGAAGAAATGTTTTTTCATTAGAAAATCTCGATGGAGACATTCTGAGCACCGCTGTAAATGGGAGATACCTTAAACACTACATGCAGTAATATGTTTTCGAACTTTCATTGTACATACCAATTTGTTTTCATGTTTTCTTTATAGTTACATTGCTTTCAGTAAGTTTAATTCTGTTAAAAAAAATAAAAAAATAAATAAAATAAATAAAAAATTTAAAATTTTTCAGAAAATGAAAATACAAAACAGTTCAAATCTAGCAGTTCATGAAATTTGTATGAGTGTCTGACAGTTATCAGGTCATTTTATTTGCAGGAAAATTGTCAAGGACTCAAGAGATCAACTATACTAAAAGGGCAATCTGCATGAATAATCATGATAAATACTTACCAAAAAGGTAATAAGTAAACAGTCTTCTAGCTGTAAATACAACGAACTACTAAGGTATGAACTCTGACCTGGGAACCTAAGTTAAAAATGTCCTAAGAGGTACCAATGAATGAGACACTAAATTTCACAATAGTTAAGGTAAAATATATATATATATATAATAGTCATTGGCACTCCTAAGTTTCCGAGGTTCTCTCACCTTTTCCCTTCGATCACTATCAAGCTTACTCCTCACCCAACCCTAACTATTTTCCCATTAGTCTCTAAAAATGAAAATAAATAAATAAAAAAGAGAAAGAAAAAAGGAAAAGGTCCCATCTTAATTTCAGAAACGTTTAGACTAACTTTCAAAGTGAGGATAGGTAAAATTCTATGTTTCTCCTAAACTTTGGCTGAACCGGAAGTATGTCTGGGCTAATCCTAACATTTTTAGTCATTCTAGTGGAAATAAAATGATCGTTTTCGCTCAAGGGAAGTCCCTAATAAATATTAATAAGTTTTCTTCGAGATTCTCCATAAAGTTAAAGTGTCTGAGGGCCAAAAGAAGATTAATCTAGAGCTATTTAAATAAGTTGACAGACCTTTGCTGTAAAAAAAATTTAAGCAATATATTTTCCCTGAGTATGTTACATACTTATTGATTGCCCCCACTTCATAACAAAAGTATATATAGATAGATGGTGAAAGGAAATTCATTATTGATTGCCCCCATCTAATCTAAAGAGATGGTGAAAGGAAATTCATTATTGATTGCCCCCATCTAATCTAAAGAGATGATGAAAGGAAATTCATTGTATGATTGCCTTCATCTCGACATTTAAATGATAAAAATAATGAAGTGGTGAAAGGAAATTCAATGTGGAAAATCTGATATCTTCACCGAGGTACTGAACAGGCTCGCTGGCAGTGAAGCAATGTCTACATATCTGACAAGGCTGTTATACACAAATTGCAAGATGCTCTGGTAATTTTTCTTTTTTCAGCCAGATTACACTTTAATATTATGGGATTCCAGACCACACTCTAAGAGTCCCTTGATGCGAATATGATCAAATAAAAACTGGTAGAATGACTAATCTTGTTTCGATTATCTTGCACAAATCTGAGGTCGGTTTTAGAAAGGGAAATCTATGTGAGCCTATCTCGAGATTGTCAAACGTTTTAATCTTGAAATTTTTCCGAAGTTAAGGTTGAAATCTTTATCCTCTTGGTTGGGTTTTTACAACTATGTCTCACAGGCTGGAATAACTGACCCCATTTACCCAATAAAGGCACTAAGTCTGCTCGTTCTCCTCGTCCCACAAGGAGACGAGGTCCCCAATTGGAGCCTATGTTGAAACCAGGTCTTAAAGTTTTTTATCTCTAAGACTAAAACTTTTCTTTTCCAGGATTCGGATTTTCATAAGGTATAATCCGTGCTATCAGTTCCAAAAGCTCGGTACTGAAATCCTGAAATGGCTTTATTTATTTATTTATTTTTAACAATAAAGGGAAGAAAACTCAAGTGTTTTTTAAAGTCTCGGTGCACATTTTGTAAAGTACTTTTAATCACGATAAATTAAAACCCTAAAGGAGTTAATTAGCAATATTTTAACCTTTCGGGATTCGGGTTCACTTAGAGCAATACATTTTCAATACATATCGAATCGCGAAATCCCAAAAAAATGGAAGTTAGTTATTGATCCTGATTAATTAAATTACTAATACCAAAGCTAAGGCCTAAACTAATCTCATCGTGATTTTGGGATTCGGGGTTTAGTGGTGACATACCTCGTGTAAGCAAGATCCTTGAAACCCTGAAACACGAAATCTCAACTCAAAATCAATGTTTAAAAAGAACTAACTTCATTTTAAAAACACAATTAATGGTAATTAAACTTCTTAGGTATTTTCATTTTTCGGTTTCCGTTGAACGAGATCTTTCGAATTTTGAATTTAGAATCACCGAAATATGGCCATATTAATAACAAATAGCTGGTGATTTTCGTGACGCAAATGCGTATCTCAAAAATATTCTCTACATTAGAGGTATTAAATTCTTGTTAGCCGCGTCAGTACTTTCACCATAAAATGAGTTAAAGGAAAATTAAAGGTCTATGTTTTGAACCTTATTCTTGTTCTTTCTATCAAGAGTAAGTCACATCCAGCCAATCTTATACACCTCTCTTCTGTGACAGCTTTTCGTTCCAATACGAAAGTTATGGCACCAAAGAAGGGACCCAAGAAGAGTGAAGCTACAATTGAGATTTTCATCCCAGAGGGAGATGTCATATCTAACACCACGCCACATGCTATTGACTCAATCAAATCTAAGAGACATCATGCTCAAGGTATGGGAAACAAATATGTCTGAGAGCAAGAAGATAGTCAAAGAAATCAAAGATGATTGTGAAGGAATCCTCGATTCTTTGGATAAGAAAGCATTAGGGATTGAAAAAGATGACTGCTCTGAGTCACTAGGGCAGAAAAATATTGAAAAGCAGCAGTTGGACTACAAAGAAGGTTTGAAGAATATTCAGACTGAAATCTTACAATTGAAAGAAATCGATGTCAACCTAATAAATAGATGGTTGGTACAGGCCAGTTTAAAATTGCAGGTGATCAAGTTTTCCGACCAAGGTTTTGAAGACCGGTTCCCAAGGGTAAAAAGAAACTTCTATCTATTTGAGACTAAAGATCTTCCAACACCTCCTAGAAACTTTGCCCATTTTCTGGAGAAATGTATTGAATGTGTAGCATCAAAGGAGGGAGAGACTTCGACTAAGCAATGAAGATCGTTTGGAAACTCGGACTGTTGAAATGATAGATAAACAAAAGTTAATCGTGCATCGGTTAAGGTTTTAGTTTCATAACTACTTTTTTCTAGGAAGTGGGAGATTGTTAACCATCAAGTATGGATGACCTTGTATAAATACACGGAACGAAGACTAAAACGGGCCTTTTTGATCTCTTTGGAAAAGATTGTCGACGAAGTAATTTTGAAGAAACTCTAAATTAATAGAAATGTAGATTGAAGATTCCAGATCTTTTCACCTCTGAGTTATGTGTTTCCCTGTCATTTCATCTTTCTTACACATGTTTAATTGATGAATGCTTGACCACAGTTTAGTACAACCTCTACTGTGAAAATTATTATTATTTTTTATTTCAAATCATTTACACTTTTTCCTTTGTATCCGTTGTCAACAGATACAAGACCTGTAGATGCTTAGATTTCAACATCATATGCTTCATTAATATTTTTATCATTTCCTTGTCTTCTGTTACAATGTGAGATTCCTCCGAAATTGATGCCTCATTTTGCTAATAGATTTATGTTTTTCTCCATATCATGCATATTTATTTTCTTTAAAATTTAACTCAGACACAAGAAAAGGCCTACAATTTGATCTGACTATTTATATATGTTTTAACATCATTCTCGTTACTTTGTGGAATAGAGATAATCAACCTAAAAAGAAAGCACATAATCTTATCCTCCTTTACTTTCCATCTTCATGACAGTACTAGTTGCAAGGCAACCTAACAACGAGCCCGATCTCTTGGATCAAACCAACAATGCTCTAAATTTATTTAACACTATTTTACAAACAACAAATAACCAGGTTGACTTAGAACGTTCATGGGCAGCAATTGAGAGAGATATCAGTATCCAGGAAAACTAGGAGTTTCAACAGAGACAGTTGAGAAACTGACAATAGCCTTTACCTTTTTATCAGTCTTTATTCTATTCTTATCTCCCTCTGTTTTTTCAGATGCCTTGACAGTATACTTTAGAGCCTTAAATTATAAACTCAGGAACAACACTCCAGGGAAAATTTATTCAATTCTGTTCCCAACAACGATGCCATAATGTTAGCGCTCTATAAACTTCGTTTGGATGAGAAACAAATGACAAAGGAAACCTACAAACCAACTTTGAGACCCGAAACTAGCCTTTCAGACCTAGAGAGGGCTCTCTCAAGAGACTTCATGTCGATCAAGATATGGCTTTAAGCTGTCGGCTAGATTTAACACCTTTAAATAATAATTTTTTGGTTTTATTGACGCAAGAGAGTAAGACCTTGGGATATGGAGTCAGTTTAAGAAAACGATGGAAACAAATGACTTGGTGACTGAACTTGAGAGGATAAAGGCTAAGGGAGCAACAATCTTTAGTTTAAAATCACCGTGTGTGGTGAGGAGAAAAAACATGAAGTAACTCGGAGCACCTTTGAGGATGAATTCAGAGTTAACTTAGAGGAAAATGATTTGTTTGAATGACGCGAATCCCAGGGCATTGCGTAGAGAATCCCAGGTTCAAAATTACGTTCCTATTCAGACAGAAATAGATATGAATAAAGAACACAAGAAGTACATATGCAAACAAAGGAAATAATACATCCGACTGCTACAATTAGAATCTTTTCATCATAGCTTCAGGACTTTTGCATTAAATTTCGATTGGACTCCAACTACATTCAATAGTCACTGTCTATACTATTTTTTCCAACCAACATGGCTTACATTGAAAAGATAAAATATATAGTTAAGGGCGCCTCTTGGGATGCCTTGCTCTCTAGCTTCTATCCCTAGAATCTAGGAAACTGGTTGTCTTCCGTTTAATGACCTTTCGTATGACCTCTTTCCAGAAATAGAAAACAATTGTATTTGGTCACGTCATGACCGCTTTTCTTTTCCATGGGGGTTAGGTTATCAGCAAGGTCTCGTCATGGGGGAGAGTGATGTGTCATTGCCTTCCTCTGACAGGATATCAGAATGATCAAGTGCTCTGTCAGATTTCCGCCATCCACTATAACAGTTCCGATTTTAGTCACCTGCTCATTTGCTAAGGTGCGTACGTGGCAAGTGAATACTGATTGTCGTATTCGTTACCAAAATGAAAAAATCATCCAAGGGAAATGATTTCTTCAAAACTGTCGAGATCCGCACCACGTTTGAGAATACAAAAAACAAATTTATTTAATCATGCTTCTTCTGCGTGCTGGCAAGGTCTGCGCGGACTTTCTCCCCAACCATTTCGCATTCTCTAAGATGCTTCACCTTCCTTTCTTCCGACATCCTATGTGTTTCAAGCAGTTGTACGATTGTATCTTTCACATCTCTGAGCTGTCTCTTGAACCATGCCATGTTTCCTTCATGACCTTGTGATGCTGACACTTCAAGGATCTTTGCTGCTAACTGTCATCTCAATTCCCAGTTTTCCTGGTAAATCTCAGCGATGGCGAGCTACACTTGCTTCAGCTGCTGGGACGACCTTCGAACATCTGCTCGTCTGATATTTGTCTTCCTTGTTTCGCTCCAGTTTTCTCAACTTGTAACATTGACAGGTTCCAACCGAATAACACACATAAGTAATTCTTCAACGATCGACCTTGTGCGCGGTTTGCTTGGGACTCAAGATTCCCCAGTTTCCTTGTTCTTCTTTGGCCTGCCCCTTCTCTAGGGTATTGTTTGTTGGGGGGACAGGGATTCCAACGTATTTCCTTCTTGTGCAGTCTCTTCCACTCTAGCCTCCGCGCGGTGTGGTATTACCCTTTCTGCAGATAGAGAAAGATCTCCTTTTTTATCCTTGGGGAATCCCACTGTGAGAAAGAATGAATCCCAGTTGTTCCCCAATCGTATTAATTCCTCAACTATCAACAATTTAATAAGAGAGACATGAGAGAGTTTCCTTTTCAATTGATCCACTTCATCTTGTGTGCTTCTCTCCATCTCCCGGAAACTCTGGTGTAGGAAAAAGGGTAGATTTAATGGTATCCTTCCTATGAAGTGCATTAACAATCTAATTTGGTGCAAATGTATCATATCGAACCTCCCTTCACAAGTGAAATATTTCCTAATTACTCTAAGCAGTTTCTGGAAAGGTTCCTGCAAATATCTGCTCGAGACGCCTGTCTCTCCCTTCCATCCTAAACAATCCGGTATGATGAAATCTTCATAGCACTGGGTATCCAAGGGCATGCCCTTGGACCATCTCTCACCGCATGGAGGGATCTTTATTGCGTTTGACACATTTTCCTTGGTTACCCAAAAAATGACATCAGAGATCACTGTGCGGGATCCATCGAAACTGAGTGTGAAATGCTCGGCTAGTCTTATATTGAATCCTTGAATTTTTGTGCAAAAGGCCATGCAACCGAATTGTTTGAAGGATGCTCTGACCTTCGGATCTTCGTTGATCAATGTTAAGATCTGGGGCTCAGGCCTAACGCCTTTGCTACTTCGCACGCTCCTCAATATGCTTTGGGAGGTTGTCATGGAACCACTCGTACTTATCCTGCGTGTGGCGGATTAGGCACGAGCCCAAGGTGGTAATCCTGCTCAACCTGGGCTTGCGAGAGAAAACTACACACAGTTCTTAAGCCTGATTTGCGAATAGAACGCGTGCAAAACATTTGTAATTTATAACAGGGCAGGCGAGAGGTGGAATCGTTCCAAGGAACACTAAATTCATGGCAAATGGATGTTTCGAAATGAACTGCAAATTTTCCATAGCACATCCACACGTGTAAAGTACAACTGATAAGGGATGCAAGGCATACGTGATACGAACGCCATGATTTTTCATTCTTCCAGCCTACATAATGAGTCAATGATGATCATTGCACTTGTTGAAGTGACTTCTATTAACAACTTTCCTCGACCCGGGGCACATAGAAACTCCATTTTTGACAATACCTGACTCTTTGGGAACAAACTCATACTATTTACGCATGTTTTGACTCTAACATCCCTTCTCGAATTCAAGGGCAACTGACCACTTGCTGACTTTGATCCCTTTGTTGTTAAGTACCTAAACTCACATGCTTTGACACACAGGTCATGACTCGACTAAGATTGACCCTAACTGAAAATAAAAATGACGGTGCTAATAGATCCAATTTCCCCAAATTCCATCAACATATGGTTGATATAACATATTCTTAACTGAAACATGAGGTACATATGCAATTACCTGGGCTTTCAACACATACTCTTTGATTGATTTTATAGATTTGGCTAGGGAATAAGCTTGTATTTCCATGATATTGTGCTTCAATTCCACATACCTTAGGGCCTTGCTATAAAATTCAATGGGTTGTTCATGGTCCTCTTCAAGTTTTCATACATACATGTAAAAACATCCTTAAAGTTTCATAATAACTTGGCATATTCTTCTTTTTTCAACAACAAATATGGTCTTTGATAGTTGACAAATTTAGGATCCTCTCATATGATTAAATTGTAATCATATGATTTTGATAATTCTAGTTGAATGAAGGTTCGAAAGAAACACTATTATAATCAAACAACATCTCGAAAGGAAATAGGCCCCTAGGGATGAATTTTGTTTTTAGCATAATAACCCTCTACCCTCTAACCATGTTAAGAGTAGTGGGGTTGGATGACTGGCTTCTATCCAATTCACCTTATTCTTCTTCCCCATATGAATCAATATTCATGCTTGTGTACTCATACACCATGTTCAACACTATTTCAATATGAGCACCATCTTCAAATACCTACCATATCTTAATATTACCAGGGATAGTTGGATAGCGCATAATATTGATGGAATAAGATAGATGATCTAGAATGGGAGGGATAAACTCAAAAATAGATAGCCAAACTATCTTCTCTATGATTAAATTTTCTAGGGATGAAAATATTTCACATCATTGAAGAAATTTTCAAATATGTCGCAAACTTCATGTTTGTACTACCTAAGCCTTGGGTGCCTAGTTTGACATGTTCTCCTTACTTGACTTACTACTAAGTAAGAATCCAAAAATATTTTGAGGAGTCCAATAACCATTTTTTTGTCCTGTCTGGTCCCAAAATTAGAGACTCATATTTCCACACTGTTGGTGCACTCGAACTCTAGTGGGAAACCATAGGGGAATTCATTTTCCTCGGGGAAGACCAAGAGGACCCAAACCCCATTTTCATTTGCATTGCATGCTCCATCAAATATTAGGGTATATAGGCTTGAAGGGTCAATTTTTTCTTCTTCAAATATTAAATTATTACATCCTTCCATAGGGGTTGACTCATGGCTAAGGAGGAAATTCTCAATGTTATCATAAGTATAGGAAGGAAATTTCGATGGGTTTTTTGGATTTGAAAGAGAGTAGATCATCTTAGGCTCTCTATACAAGCACCTAGTTTCACCCCCAAATATATATACATAGTAGAAAAATATAAGTGAAATTGGATATTTCCTCCTACAAAATTTCCCTAGTGCCTTGATTGTAACATGTCATAACTAGGGGGGACATTAGCAATTACCACATCCATCGTGACAAATTTCATTGGGATTTGAACCATTCTCACCAATAGGTATTTAATCATTCCTAAAAATTGGACCCTCTTGGAATCAAAATAATAGAGGTATTTTTTGGGTCTTGTTATATCCAATCCTAACTTCTCCATTATAGCCAAGGGAACCAAGGAATGTGAGGGTCTAGGATCATACGTGAATATTTTGGATTTCTAGAGTTATATAGGAAGATAGGGTAAGTTTGTCTTTCCCATTTGGCATATTTCCTAGCACGATCTTGGGGGTATCATATTGGAGGTTAATTAGGTCATATTGAAGGGGAATGCCATCTTGGAGAACCATCACATTTGTAGGTGGGCTTGGGATTAGAAAGGATAGACCTGTGGATGTTCTCTAATCCCTAGGAAATCTAATACCTCCTTTTTGTGGGTAGTATTTTTGACAACTTTAGACAGAGGCATGGGAATTTTGAGTTTACTCAATTCACATTTGATATAAAAAATAAGGGGTCTCATAACGATGAATCCAAGAATTCGGTGCTAGCATTAGGCTTGGCCAGTGTGTTATTTGGTTAAGAGGTTACTGAGAGATTCCCATTGTTTACAACAACTTGTGCCCCATTGGACCATGTGGCCTCCTGAGGCTCCTATTTAATTGAGACTTTAGGTTTCTTGAAATTAGTATCCTTAAATGATGCCTCCTTCTTTGAATTCTTAGGCACTCTTTTTGCATTTCTCCTCCCATTTGCGTTCACTTTAGTTGTATCATCCCTTATAAAATGTTGTGTAGTTGATATTGGACACAGATCATACTTCCTCCTTACCTTGGTCATGATGTTATCAAACACCATCTCAATATAGAATAAGGTTAGGTCAAAAGGATGATCATCATTTGTGAAAATACTTTGATCCACCACATCCCCTCTTATTACCTTAGGGGATCATCAATCGAAGCATTGGAGGAAGGGAATCCAACATCTATAATATTATCTTAAATTCCTAGTTCAAAATAATCTTCATAAAAAGGAGGGGAGGGGACAATCATATTAGACTAAATCTTAGAGGTCTATGGGTGATATTTTTCTTCTTCTCCACTTTCTCTTTGAACCATGTTAGGAGGTATTTGAATGGAGGTTTATTATAGATAGGATGATTCTAGTCTTTCATAGTAGGTCTCAAGGAGGATGAAATACCCCTGTTTCCCCCAGTTTGAAATTAATCATGATTGGTGGTTTCCATGCAAAGGAATATAAATAATATAATTATCTTGTTGTTTGATTTAAAATTACAACCAACTGACTGGGGGTGAAGCCTTAAATACTGACCATGATACCACTAGAGGAAAGAGTGAGGAAACTTAGAGAGGGGTTCATCATGCTAAAGATGACCCAAACCTCCTTGCTAATAATATTTGATATTCAGATTATTTTCCTCACCTCTGATTTCAAGGAAAATAAGTTAATGAGGATGGATGGTAGTTGGACAACCAACTACCCCAAATAAATCCAGGTATGTGAGATCAGGTTAGGACAACATAAATTGTCAACTATAGGTACAACAAAGTACCAATCCTGCAACCCTAGATTGACCCACGGGTTTCCTTATGACATGAGAAAAGAAGGACAGGTCGAGAACCTTCTTGTGAGAGGATGCATGTAAGAAAATATAGAGAGAGTTCAAGGATATGGACGAGAGATAGAACTCGAGGGAGTTCAGATGGGGAGGATAAATGATCGACTGTGTAAAAAAAAGTAACATAAAAGAGCTTGAGCTATGAATCTTGGGTTCAAGAGCCCATTAACCTGACTTGAGCTAAGAGGTTTGCAAGATTGATGCTAGGAAAGCATATGATAAACCTCATTAAGGCTTGGACTGGGTGGGTGTGAGTAGATATCTAGCAAGAGTAGGGTGACAAAGAGTGTTCTCTATAATCTGCTGAGAATCCAAGATCCCAATCTGAGATGATAAATCCATGAGCTTGATGTTGGGAGGGAATCTGATAAACTTAGAAGAGGCATGGGCTAGGTGGGTGAGGAAGACTATACCCATAAGGTTGTGAAGAAGAGTGATCAGGCTGGAATAGAGAAGATCCCATGAGTTCCTGACGGGAACACAAGAGGGTTGCGGGCTTGATGTTGGTTGGAGAGAAATCCAGTTGGGAAGGCATATGATAAACCTTATGGAGCTCCTGAGTTCAGTAGGAAGAAGGGGGGACCTTTTTTGTTACCAGAGAAGTGGAGGAGAGTAACCTCTCTAATCTATTTATTGACTTGATGAGTCAATAATGAGAGATTTACTTGGTGGTATCATGGCTTGGCATGGGGGTGGCCAGCGATCTAAGAGTGAATGCATCTGATCCTATGATTAGGTGGCAAGGTGGACACCCACAATTAGTTGGTTGGCTAACTTCTCCACATAATAGATAAGTGTTTGGGTGCTCTATGTGTAGAGTAAAATGAATGGTTGTCATCTGTAAATTCTATTAAATGTGCAAGTCTATTTGATGGAATAAGTGCTTGTTCTATTGGAATTTCTTTATGTTTTAGTCATTGTATAATTGTATGGGATTGCATATGTTTTTCATATATGTATATAAGAACCCTATAACTTGCTTTAGATATTATTCGCCTTCCACATTGATAGAATGAAAGTAATTTCATGACTAAGGGTACGAATCTTTAAGAAAAATAAAAGGCTACATATCTATGCTTTTCATATGCGTGCAATGATCGAAACAATTATAATGGGTTTTTATGAGAAGGAACCATATCTATAGGCCAAGAAAATGAATGACATTTCTCTGAGAGGAATGAAGCATTTTAATCCTCTTTCAAAGGATAGGTGGGTTACCCATTGAGATCCCCATGATATATGGAGAAACTCAATAGTTGTTGATCCATGAGTTGGAATCAATCTCAACCATCTATCGACAGGATATCACCCTTTGAAATTACCCTGTAAAAAAAAAAGGAACAATAGTTGTTGATCTAGGGAAAGGGTTGATTCTTGACCATCGAAGATGAAATAGTCCAATAAAAAAAAATCCCTATGCAATCGATGATTGAATCTCAACCGTTAGATCTGAGCACCAAGTGATCTCGGTCGTCAATTTTTGTGACCAAGCTGAGGAGGGAGATCCACGACTTGAGCCACCGGAGCACCGAACCTCAGAATATTTCTAAGTATAAACCCCTTTTGAAGTCCTGATATGACTATGTTTGGGGCCTAAGGTTCTAGCCCCTAGTTCCATGCCTTGTTACCTAAACTGGAGGGAGGGAAATAGACTGACGTCATAGTGACGTAGTGTTCCATCTTGGCTTCCATGACATCATGGGGTTGACAAATTTTCACATCTAATTACAGATGAGTAGAGTGTGACCCTTGACAGGATTAAGCCCTCTGCATCGATGTATTTGAATTGTCAACCGTCAGATCTACTGATCGAGAGATCTTAGCCATTGAAATTCTTGAGTAAATCCCAAGAGTCGTAATTCTAGGAATTAATGTAATTAAATGTATTGTTATCCTGTGGATTAACATAGTTAATTACCCCATAATCATCGGAAGACAGACCTTAGGAGTTTTAGGTTATATTAGATAGGGAAAGTGTTGAGGTCTGAGATCCACTTCGATGAGAATCGTCGATCTGTTGAATGACACTCTAAATCTCCATTGTCTGATCCTTAGAGTCGCTACCACACCGGAGTTGTATAAGGAACCGTAATAGTTGTCCGATTGAAGCATGAGAGATCTCAGCCATAGATCTCATAGAATTGTAATTCCAAGAACTAATGTAGTTAATTATCCCTTATTAATGGGATTACCTTAGTTAATCATGATATTATCTTTTTTAATTATCTCATAATCCCCAAACAATAGACCTCAGGGAGTTACAAGAGGTCGATAAGGGGTCGAGGTCCCAACGTCTTCGATTACCTGGTGGTGCAACATGTCATGACATGAGTAGTGCCATGTGTCACATAGATTTGGAATATTTAGATGAAGGTCCAGGTGGAAAATGAGTGCCACGTATCAAGTGGTATGAGTGTCGCGTGTCATGCTAGGTGGCATGATCAAATAGGGCCACATGCCCCAGGATGCCAACTGTATCTCAGATCTCAGACCATCATGAGATTTTGGGAAATAGGCCTTACAAAAAATGTTCGATAATCGATGCCCAAAATATCTGAGATGACGTCAGATGATGTCATTTGATGAGTAGGAAGAAGACAAGTGTCAATGCCCTATTTGGCGAACCTTGGGTGTTGTGATGACATGTATACCGCGTCAGTACACATGTCACATGGTGATCATTCCATGTGTCAAGTGATTTTAGTATTTTCAGGAAAATATCCATGAGGAAAAATTGTGCCACATGTCATGAGGTGATGGTGGCCATGTGTCGTGCCATGGTCAAGACAAGTCGCATGATAAGATAGGGTCGCGCGTGCGAGACACCAAATCATCCTGGATCAAGAGTTTTAGAGATTTGAAAAAACATAAAAGGGTCGACATATCGATGGTCGATGTCCCAAGATCCTAAGATCTGATGTTCCAAAATCAAGTTAGGTGATGCCACCATCCCTATGTGCGATGGACATGGATCAGGGCTTGGTTAAGGAAAATCTCAGGGAAATTTTGTAGAAAGTGCTAGGCGCTTGTAAGGACAAGGGCCAAATGGAATAGGTGGAGGATTCAATACCAACACACAATTAGCAACAATTCCTTGCAGGAAGGACATGTCAAATGGGCATGATGGCGTGGATCCATGTGGCAGTACAGGGACATTGGGCCAATAAAGGCCCAAAAGCTTCAAAAGGCTATAACTTTTGATCTAGAGCTCTATTTTGACCAAACTTACAGTCGTTGGAAAGCTCTTGAAAATCATAAGACAATGGTGTCCTTTTTAAATGGATTTGAAGAGGTTTAGGAAAATCAAAAAATATGATACCCCATCCCTTAAAAAGGTACTTAGGAGGTTGGGTGTCTTATAGAGGAGTAGGTAAAAAAACCTTGTTTCACTTCAATTAGGTCATTATCCATAGATCTCAACAGCTAGTAACTTATTCAATAAATAAGGTATCTTGAACAATAGAGGAAACCTCATGTTCTTTTCCTCTCCTCTTATCATGGAAGTCTCTCCTTTCTAGGTGTTTAGGCCTAGTTTTGAGTTGAATTCCTAAAGATGTCATGTTACATTCCAAATCCTCAACACCATTAAACATAACGTCCAAGTCACTTGAATTTCTCTCTTTGAGATGCAAGGAAAACTCCGCTTCAAAATAAATTGCATAGGCTACCATGGCTACTAGATCATGAGGATTAACATCAATATCGAGGATGTGATGATATAACTCACAAAATCCATTGGTGAACTCTAGGATAGTCTCACCATTGGTTCTATTCAGGGTATTGAAATTATAAAGGTAATGTTCGTGGTCTTTCTTAATACCCCATTTCTTAAAAAAAAATCATGGAACTGGCCCTAACACCTTATGGAATCATTAGGAAAGTTTCCAAACCACTTCCTAGCTTACCCTTCTAAGGAATGAGAAAACCTTATGGAAAAAACATCATCCTATTCCACATATAAATTATCAGTGTAGTCCTAGAAGGTAGTGAGGTAATTTTCAGTGATAATGCCATTTTCCACATTGAACTTAGGTAAAAATTTGAGGTATCCATTAGGAAAATCTCCTAGATATTCTATAGGAGATAGGAATAGGGGTTTAAATCTCATTTTGATTTAGGGATTGAGAGGGTTTGGGATAGCCATAGGAATGTTAGGATTCTAAAATTGAGGTTGGTTTTGGTTTCCAATAGTAGGTGGGGATGATAACAACTTGTGGAGATGAGGTGGGGCTAAAAGGCGATGATATATGACTTAGAATATCAATTTTATATAATGGATATTTTTGGGGGAAAGGAGTATCAAACCTCCCGAAATTAACAAAGGAAATAGGCCTTTGGGATAGGTCTATTAGTGTTGAGCAATGGTAGGAAATAGCCTTGGAAGACTATCCTAGAGATGACATAGAAGTACAAAGACTTGTAATAGGAATATTCTCAAAGCCAACAATAGCAGTAGAAAATGGAATAAAAAATTCAATATACTTACCTGGAGATACACTTGGGAACCTTTTCCTCTTTCACTAGATAAGGTTTGGGTCCGATAGAGGAGTAACCAATGATCTATTTGAATTTGAACTTGTGAAAATAGACCAAGAATGCATCTTTTTAGGGTAACTTCTGTTATCACTCCAAGAAACTCTTTGAGGTTGTAGGTCAAAGATGCTTGGTAACTTAAAATAAACTTGTTTTGGTGTTTATGTATATGTGGATCAATGGGATAACTCAATTACAGTATGGCACTTAGACAGTAAAATGACAATCAAATAAACTAGTGCTCTCAAGGATTGATGATCAGATGATAGCTTTAAATGGGTGAGAAAACAATGTTCATAAACCGAATACAAAGTGTGGGGTTCAATAAACCATGATAAGAAACTCAATATCAAATTATGAGCTAACCAATGAGATAACCATCATTCTGTAGCTAAAACAACTTGATAGAAAGTACAGAAGAAAAATGAGAATCTGACATCAAAAGAGAGAGAAAACTGAGATTTGTATTATCATAGAAAGTATGATTACAACATAATGTATTCCTCTATCCAGAATCGAACCTTCAGTATCTCAAAAAGATAGGCATTTATAGCCTTTACAACAAGTCTTAGATCCTGAAAAATTGGATCTGGATTTCTAAATATAGAAAGCAGAAAACCAACTGAATACAATAGGATAACTAAAGAATTAGTTCCTAGGAATCGAACTGTCTTTATAGTTGGTCTTTGACATATGGTATTCATCATTTCTATGTCTCTGATGTGTCATGGAGGAAAAGACACATGTCTTCAGTGGCTGGAAATATTTCAACAACTTTGAACAAAGATTTAGTTGACCAATTAAGCATTCACCTCCAAAATCTCCATGAATCTTCAAAACTGAATATTTCCTGATTTGGTGATTTAATCTTTTGATACTCTCTTATCCTTTAAATCACTCCAAAAATCACTCTGTTCGAGCTCAACCCTTCAAAATTTTCATTCTGCAGTTTCAACAACTATTTCACCTTAGGATTTGCTAATTAGTTGTTGAAAGCTTTGCTTTTCAACAACTAATTGGTTATAATTTTGCCTTTCGTGCTGGTGAAAGTTCTTCTTTGGCCAAAACAAAATATTCAAAATGGGTACACTCTGCCTCCATCACTGCCATTTGTTCTTTTAGAATTTGAACCAAATTCTATTATTGTCTTCTTTGATTCTCTGTGCACAAGCACATAAATATTTCTAGTTCAAAATGAGTTCTTTATTCTCTCTTAAGTTTGTTCCTTTAGCATTGGATCAGATGGCAAAGGCTCTTGGCTCTGTTCTTCTTGTAGGTTCTCAACAACTTCAGCTAAAACCTGTATATCATTCTTGATTTGCTGATGTAAACCTTTGTATAAAAACATTCATTCTGTCTGAAAGAGTCGGATAACATGCTCTCTTGAAAAGATTGTTGGCATTATTGTTTCTCAGACAATGGTTGTTGTTGTTCACTAAAACAATGTTGCAGTTGTTGCTGCAAAAGATGATGCTGAGATGAGTTTTGTTGTAAGTAGTGTTGAAGAATATGATTTTGTGGGGATTGTTCCTGTAGGTTCTGAGCTTGTTGCTGAAGGATATTCTGTTGTGGTGCCTGTTGTTGTTGAAAAATATGCCTCTGTAACTAGGGACTCGACCTACATTGAAACTGTTGAGATTGCAAATGATGCTGCTGTTGAAACTGCAAGAGCTGTTTGGAAGGATCAACACTTCTCATTTCCTGTAAGGCTGCAACAGCCATGGCTTGGTACACATCTGGTTGCATCCCTAGCAAAGTAAAATCAAATCTCTGTTGCATCCAATGATTCATACCCGTTCCTTGGAAATTTAAAGCCTGAACACTCCGATCCCCACTATCATCTCTCATCCACATGAAAGGTGTATTTATGCCGCCATCATCCTCCTTAATACCATGAAGCGACGACATTCCCTGCGGCCAAGGGCGTTTCAATATGAGAGGGTAGGGTGATGAATACATGGGAAATGTTGTCAAAGCTTCAATCTCCCACAGTGATACACATGGTTGTCTTTCACAAGCAGTCGACTCATCCCAACCAACCTTAACAGAACGCCAATGTGAATTTGGCCATCAAACCTGATCTAAGTCACTTATGCCAGTTATGGTGCCCATATATCTGCGAACACTCGACTCTTCTGTCTCAAATAACATTCTAAAACGCATTCCAATAGAAACACGAGTATGATAAACCGCTTTGACATACTTTTCCAGAGGTATGACAAATTCAGATGGACTTGCCCTTGGATTATAGAAAATAGTAAATCGACTATTTGTAGCAGCAACATGATCAGCAGTAGCAAGGAGCCCTATATGCATGCTATCACTCGAGAGTACCAATGACGGCATTACATCCTGTGGTCTGTTTGCCCGTCTGATTCCCAACAATGGCTGTCCCTTCTCATTCCAAATAAAGAGCACAGAATAACCAGCTGCAAGTCTTTTGGCACTGACAGAAACACTCCATCCCGTTGTAAGCAGATGCCTCTTGGGCTGACCCCGAAAAATATGCCAAAATTTCCATTCATTTACAGGTATATGCAGTAGCTTGATTTAACTTGTGACTTAGCTATAGATTAACCTGTCGACTTGGCAATGCTGGTAACTATCACCATTTGCAAAACTGGCAGCCGCGCATGTATTTTCTAGACTCTGCATGATACACTTATACGATTTGACAATCGACACCTGTTGATGAGGTGAAATAGAAATGGCGCTCAACGCTGGGCTGGTGTTCTTGAAGTTTGACTTGTCAATTTGGCATGTGCATTTGGAGTTTTGCATGACTCATAGATAGCATAATAGCTTAAGAATATGACATATAATTTTAACTCATTGCTTGGATTTAGTATGGGTTTAGTGGCATGTGAACATGAACTAGGGATTTGGCTTGAGTTTAGTATCACTTGGAGCACCCACCACTTCATAATAGAAGTACATTTATTGTTGGACAGTATAAAAGCCAATAGAACTAGGGTTATAGGTTAAGTATCATTTATTTTTCATTTTGGTATTGTAGACTTAAAATAGAGAAATAAAAACTCTCAAGTAAATATGATCAACGAGAGTTTGGTGAAGAAAGATTGGGAATTGGAGATATAGACAGTGCTTCTTAAAAATTTAAAAATGAGCTTATGGAGAAAACACTCAAAAATACGAGTGCATTTTTTATCGTTAACATTCGGCTCCAACTGGGATGGAGACCTCCCTGCGAGGTTTCCAAGAACCTAGTAGTTCCAGTCACCTTTAGCATTGGGCATGGAGTCATCTAAGCTTTATAACTGATCCCCTGCAAACCTATAGCCTGCCTGTAACCTACCCAACTTATTCAATAAATCAACAACTAAGAATGATCTAACTGCTCATATAGAGATCTTATTCACCTGTCTACTCCTACAGTAACCCAACTCTGCAATTTGATTAGGTAAATGTTGACTTCCATAACAACCATTCAAGCAGTTTTAAAATTGAAGAAACCTTATCTCTGTCACTACTTGATACAAGGTCACTGAAAGATATCAACAAGGATAAATAAATTTTCAAAAAGGCATACTCATTGATGAATACCAATGAGTAGAGAAAATCTGAAATTTTCAGAGGATGTGAGATATAGAATTCCATCAAAGCTGCTACAGGGTCTCTGAATCCAAGATTATAAACATTCTGACTCACAAAAAATAGCTGCCCTTCTGTGAATGTCTCTCTGTTTGCAAATAGATGCCTTCTTTGATAATATTTTTGTTGTCCCGATTGAGAACTAAAAAATTGTTGCTGGCTATCCTCACTGATATCGATGTTGAATGTGAACTGTTCTCTCTCTGTCGGAGGAAAATGCAAACTCAATTGCTGATTTGAACTTTTTTTCTCGTCATCTTCCTCTTCATGTCCGCTGCAATTCCCCTTCATCTGCAAATCTGAAAGCTAAGAACTGTCCTTAGCATTTGATGTAGATTTGAAACTATCACATGCTAATATAAAAATCTGTTTATCATTTTTCAAGTTTTCAAATGGGACAATCTCATCTTCATGACAATTTAAGATAGTAGATGCATTTGGTACAATGTCAAAAGAATCTATACTATGGTTACTATCATGAAGATCATTGATGTCTCCGTCACAATGAGAGGTATCCCCTATAACAACATACTCTTCATCGCTATCTGAATCTTTAGTCAAATAATGAAATTCATGACAACATTTGGGATAAAGAAGATTAGCTAAAAATATATCTTTGCAAAACAAATGAAAGGCAGCATGAAAATATGCCAAAGAACTGATACTGGCAACAGGGAGTGACCGGTACCAATCATGAGCAATCCCCTCAAATGAAAACCCGAAGAGCTTGATCTGAACATCCTCATGCACAATTTGCAATTGATGAATGAAATCATGAAAATCCAACAAATGTTCAACTGGCACTTCCCACTCTTCTCCTCGAAATCTGGGAATACTACATTCCCATTCATCTCTACTAGGCACTGGATGAGGGTAACTAGAAATACTTGAGAAATTTCAAA
>JASDQU010373880.1:111092-142985 GCA_032191745.1 Picea mariana | reverse complement strand
GGTCAGGAGACGAATTGGTTGTCTTTCACTCCGGTGTTAAAGATTTGGATTCAAATGCCCTACTTTCCTGTGCATGGATAATAAGTGAAGCATAATTTTTGTGCCTAGTAAATTCCTTATTGTGTAGAGAGAAAATATTTATTTATTTCTCTGCAATTTTGATTTCTTTATTCATCCAATTGCGTTGTGATTACTGAGTAAATTTGTTATTGTGTACAACAAAAATTCGTTGTGGTACCATGCCTTTTGAAGGAAACAAACATACTTGAACAATGGGTTCATAGTGAAAACACTACGTCAATCCAGAAAGAAAGAAATCACTCGTTGCCCACTCAATTCAATCTATGAAAACAAGAAACCAGTTATGTATATTTATAGAAATTCAAAACCAAATTATGGAAGAAGGAATGTGCTTCAGTCAGCATTTATCATGTTAATTTCTAAATACTCACAAAAATAACTGCATCTAGAAGAATGCTGAGACTTGACTGACTTGCAATCTCATTGGGCAATTCGACAAACAATTTGAAAGGCAAGGCGTGAGAAACATGGAGACTTTTGACCTACTGCTGGGTCTAGATTCGTATGAAACACGACTGTGGAAAGGAAAATTATAATTGAATAAAAGCATAGATTCAGGGATTGTCATCTTATAACTTCGAATTTTCGTTTCAATTCCCTTCACAGAAATAAGGATATATCATTACAAAAGAAAAGCATATTCTTCCTTTCGTTGAAAATTTAGAGTTTTGAAGAAAAACCTAAACATATGTCGAAAGTTTAAATCAGTCAAAAGAAAATTGTGTATGTTGCACGCCAATAAGCAGATAAACATAAATTGGCGAACGATAATATGAAAACTATGATAGCAATAGGTAAGGAAAATTAATAGTAAGTTTATCAAGTTTATGATAACTCGGTAAAATATTAGCATAAAAAATGTGATAAGATAGTGAAGGCATTGATATAAGTGATTGGATGTAAAATTGTGTGGGAAAATTGAATACTAAGTGGAAAATCATACTTAAATAATTATTAATATATTTAGGAAGGCATCTTGAGTATAATAATAATAATTTAACCATAGATGTTTAAGATTAGGTTATAAGTTAATGATTGAGTGGGTTTATTTCAAAACGTTCTTTTATTGTTATAAATTTTGGAAGGATGAGGTTCATACCTATTGATTTTATTATATTGTATTTTTGATTAACTGATGAGGAAGAGTTAGTTTGTTCATACCATGATGCAAGAGATGTGAAAATTTGGAGTGGGAAGTTAGATTCAAGAGCTGAAGTATGTCAATTATTTATGTGAATAATTTTTACTAATTTATTAATTAGTGAAATAAAATTTTAATTAGGCATTATTGAAATCCATAGAACCAGAAATAAAAATAAAAATTGATTAACGCTTCTTAGGGTCAGATAAACTAGGATTTACACCTGTGTGGTGGTAACTTCCAGTCTATGATAATATATTCTTAAGTGAATCATCTTAACTTTTATTGTATTGAATGATTGATTGATGGTGTGCCTGAGATTTATATAGAATTGTGCCTCAAGTTGGTTATTACTAGATAGATTGTGTATGTTTGATATCTTGTGTGCCTGTAAATTTAAGATCGATTGAAGTAATGTCAAATGTCTAGATTGTCTGATGGTGTGTCTCACAAATTGTTGAATCCTTGATTTCTTTTCTCGCTCACACTAAAGGGCCAGGTCACGTGTGTCGTTATGTTGTATGTTGCCTAGTTGTGTGCGTCGTGTTCATATTTAAGTTGCGTTGTTGGCTGTTGTCGTTGTTTCTCCCCCCACAAAATAATAATAATAATAATAATAAATTTATCTTGTTATGTGTTTTTTTTTGTCGTAACAATGTGGGTCATTACATATGGTATGAAAGTGGGTTAAACCCTGCGACTGTGGATTGTGCCTTCCATTGTATTAAACCCTTGATTAAAAAATCAAATCTTTTAAAAAAAAAATCCTCTCCATGCGATCATCTTGGTTAGAGGAAATTGTGGAAATAGATGACATGGTACTAAGGGTAGAGGCATTATGCCTCTAGTAGCACCCGCGCTAGAGGGGTCCAACCCCCAAAGAGAAGAATAAATCTTGAGTATGAACGGATTGTCATGCAGAAAGCGATGGGTATGACAAATTCCTTTTAGTGGATGTAAGAGGCCTTGATTAATCATCTAGATAGAGATGAGGTCGAGGTGCCTGTATTCCCTGAGGGTCCAAAATGCACCCTAGCCAGCACTAGTAGTTTTCACAGAGAACTCAAGAGGTTTAGTTTCTCTAGTCCATGAGTGTCATGGACATCTCAGCCGCCGAGGCATGGCTAGAGAGCAAGGGGACGTGCTTCACTACCTTGACCTCTAGAACAAAGGTTCATGTGAAAATATTCAACTAGGGTAGTGGTCTTCTATGGTGGAAGGCGCTCCTACATTAGTTAAACATGGTCATTGAAGCCGTGTTATTGGAACGGTTCTGAGATAAGTAATGTTTAGAGGAATTCATTGAGTGCCAGCTTGATGAGTTTACCTCCTTACCACAGTGTGGTCGTACGGTGATGGATTACGAGACCAAATTTGTGGAGCCACTTGTGTATTCCCCACATATGAACACGGAGAAGCTAGAGATCAAGAATTTCATGTTTGGCATTAACTCTAGTTTTCATTCGGAGGCGAGGATATGATTCCTCAGATGTTGCATGATGTAGTCCAATAGGTCTCATAGCTGAGAAGGATTTGACTGCGAGAGTTAGGGCATGACTCCTACAAGACTGTCATGACGAACGACACTCGGTGCATAGCAGCTTCAGACGCCAACCAGAAAAGAAATATTAGCCTCAAGATACACCTTTAGAACCCCTGTTCACGACACCACAACGACATATTCCTTAGCAGAAGACCCCTATGGGGGACCACTTCCAACAACCGTAGTTAGACTGGTTAGTGAAAAGGACTAGGATCTCAGGCTAGTAGGCCAACAAATTCTACTTTAGGGCCAGGAGGGCTGGGCCGGAGATGGGTGTTGGAGATGTGGAGGGCCACCATACTAGTAAGACTGTCCGGTTGAGAGGACCAGAGCATATGGATCAGCCCGACCCACTACCATGGTAGATTTGGGCAAGGCCCATCGGATTCATGAAGTGGTGAATAACCGTCAGGAAAAGCACCAGTCAACTGTGCTTGAGATATCCGGTACCATCGTTGAAAAAACCCTTAGTATTTTGATAGATCCAGGTGCTACATAGATTTTTATCTATGGTGCATTGCTAAAAATAATTAAGATAAAGGAAGTCGAACATGATGAATTTATATTTGTAGAAATGGATTTAGGAACCAAACATAAGGTTGGAGGGAAGGTTACAGGGTGTAGCATTAAACTGGGAGAGTTTATCACCAGGGAGAACCTGTACGTCATAATATTAGGATCTTATGATGTTTTGATAGATATGGACTCGTTGGAATCGCATGAGGTGATACTCAACTGTAAGATGAAACAATTGAGCTTGGTCGATGATGAGGGATAGAGATCCGTGATTTTAGGTCAGAACCAGGGAGTTTTCCTGAGGTTCATCTCTTCCTAGCAGCTATGGAAGAGCATGCACAAGGGATGTAATCTATATGCAATCCTTACGTTAAACGAGAAGGGCATAATAGAACGACTAGAAAACCTTCCGGTGGTGCAAGAATTTGTGGACGTCTTCCTTGAGGAGTTACCTAGGATGTCATCATAGAGGGTGTTGGAATTTACCTTCGACCTAAAATCTAGAACTGAACTGATGGCAAGAATGCCTTATCGGATGTCAACCTTGGAGTTACAGGAGTTGAAAATGCAACTGAAGGAGTTGTTGGAACTAGGAATTATACATCCAAGTGTGTCACCATGGGGTGTTCCTGTTACCTTCATACAAAAGAAGGATGGGTCAGGGAGACTCTGCATTGACTATCGTCAATTGAACAAGGAAACGATCAAGAACCAGTATCTGTTTCCAAGGATTGATTATATGTTTGATCAAATGAAATCCGCGATGATGTTTTCAAAGATCGAATTGAGATCAGGGTATCATAAGTTAAAGATCAAGGAGGACAAAATCCCTAAGACTGCCTTTAAGATGAGGTTTGGACATTACAAGTTTATTGTTTTACCATTTGGACTGACGAATGTCCCAAGGGTATTTATGATTTTGATGAACCAGGTGTTTGGTGAATACCTAGATAAGTTCGTCCAAGTATTCATTGACTATATTTTAATTTACTCTCAGGCGATGGGGGAGCTTGACGAGCACTTGCGCATGGTGCTGCAGTGTCTACGAGAGAACAAATTGTATGGGAAATTGTCTAAATGCTTGTTTTATCAATTGAAGATTCACTCCTTAGGAAATGTCATCTCCAGCATGAGGATAACTATGCAACACACGATTTGGAGTTGTTAGCCATTGTATATGCCCTGAAATTTTGGAGACATTATCTGATTGGACGAAAATTTAAACTAAAAACAGACTAATGTAGACTACAACACATCTTTACTCAAAGTGACTTGAACGCGTGACAACGACATTGGTCGAAATTGCTTACCGAGTACGATTTTGAGATTACTTACATAAAGGGAACATTGAAAAGAGTGGCTGATGCATTGAGTCAGAGACCTCACATATTTTCGGTGATTCCTTTTCAGATGAATCTACGTGAAAATATTCTAACCTTACAATGCGACGATGACTGGTACAAAGAGGTCAAAGATTTTATCAGACAAAACAAAATGACGGTACCAAAGTTTGAGGGATTCATTGTGGACAATGATGAGTTATTGAGATTTAAAGGTCAAATTTACATACCGCCCAATGAGGAGTTGAGGAGTTTGATCCTAAACGAGGCTTATAGACTAGTGTGCATGGCTCATCCCGGAGTCACGAAGATGAGGGAAGACCTTAAACCTTTATTCTTATGGAAAGGAATGAAGGAAGACATAGTCAACTACATGGCAAGATGTCTAGAATGTCAGCAGGTGAAGGATGAACATAGACATTCGACAAGATTACTACAACCATACGTTATTCTAGAATCGAAATGGGAGGTCATTTCGATGGATTTCATTTTTGGACTACCATAGGCGACAATGAGACATGAATCGATTTTTGTGGTAGTCAAAAATTGGATGAAGAGTGGTCATTTTATTACTATGTGTACGATGAATCAAGCACCTAGATTAGCTAGAATTTTCATTAGTGAGATTGTGAGGTTGCATGTCATGCCTAGGAGTTTATATATGATAGAGGATCCGTGTTTACAGGACAATTTCGGACTAGTTTCCAAGAGGCCTTGGGAACCCATATTACCTTTATTACCGCATATCACCCGACAAAAGATGGGTAGACCGAGCGAACCAACCAAACATTGGAGGATATGTTGTGTATGTACATTATGGACCAACAAAAGCGTTGGGAAGAGTTCTTGTCACTGGTAGAGTTTGCATACAATAACAGTTATCAAAGCACCATTAAGATGCCTTTTGATTTTCTTTATGAGTGACCATGTCAAATGTCTTTGAATTGGGATTAGCTTGAGGATAGGGTCATGGTGGGACCAGAAGCAATCCAAGAAATGGAAGATCAAATGAAAAAAATAAGACAAAGGATCAAGGAAGCACATGATTGACATAAGAGTATGTCGATGCACATCATGTCGATTGTAGTTATGAATTTGGTGATCGAGTCTTCTTGCGGGTGAAACTAAATAAGAGTTCTATCAAGTTTGGAAAGGGCGCTGTGACATCCCCAAAAATAAAATATTTTTTATGTGCTGGAAATTTATTTTTCGTTTTTGGCAAATTCAAATATGGAAATTTTTTTCCATTTATGGAAATTCGAAATTTCAAATTTAATAATTCTATTTAATTATTGTGAATATTGGATAGAGATCTGTTTGGACTCAACTAACTATTGACTATAACCCTTGTATCACAACAGAATATTTATATTAATTGCATGAGGACAAATGGAACAACCATGTTAAAATCAGCTGACCATGACTCCATGAGTGGGGAACATGTTGTAACTGCCTCTAGGCTGATTATGAGAAGCAAAAAATCAGAGATTTGGCCACTGGAAGCCCCTGAAAATCAACGATTAAGAGAGCTACGAAAATCCCCAAACGAGGGAAAAAGACCCGGGCAAAAAAATTGATAAATAACACATGCAAGGAGGCAGGACACTGCGAAGTATGATGGGAAAGGATTGCAAGTCCTCTTGTTGTTATGAGAACTGCGGAGTGTGTGAGGCAAGGGCATAGCTACTAAAAAATTTGGAATATTGCTGAGGAGTCTCCAAGTTCACCCTCATGGATTCATGGTCAGGCTAGGGGGTGAATCGGACAAGTAGTTTTTGCCACCCTGTTCTATGGTTGGGAGGAACGTGGTTGTTCCCTTTGTCCTCCTGTGGAATTGGATTAAGATATGTTGATCTACTCCTCTCTATTTTTGAATGGCTATATTTGATTGATGTCATATATCTCTTGAGTGATTATATCTAATTTGCAGTAATGTAAACTATTTGAATGATCATATCGATTAGTTGTGAGGAATATATGTTAATGAAATCTGTATTTATATATATATTCATAATATGTCTGCTGGAATGTTCACATCTGACTGTTGAAATATATATATTTGTTGCAGAAGATAAAATATTTTCGTGGATATAATCCGTCTATTGTCGCGAAGTTCGAAATTAGACATCCCAACCCTGGAATTGTCCCTCCTGTAAGTAAAACGCTAGGCGGAAGCACCTATAATTTTGTTATATATGTAAATAGGAAAAGGGGGAGATTAACGTCAGTGGGGTAAATCCTTTCTATAGTCAAAGACCGAGAAAGCCAAATATAGATCCCACGAAACATCGGTATTTAATCACCAAACTCTTATGGAAGTGAAATTTCATTTATGATGCATAGATCTAGTACTGTTGGTGTCTAATACACTGATTTAAGGAGACTCTAAGTGATTATAATAGAAATTACCTTTTACAGAAAAATTGTTGTCCTATAGTACCCTTTTGTAGATTATTTGCATATAAACTCATAAGTTTAGATTTTCAGAATTATGTTGGGTAAGCGGATATTGAATCCTTCTACACCTACTATTTCATAGAACGAAAGTAAGAATACTAGTACAAGGAAAAATCTTAGAATTATGAAAATAATGTGAATTTCGGCATTCGAGACTTGTTGGTTACATTTATGCAAATTTCCCTTACTTTTTCAAACCCCGAAACCCTGAATCCCGAAACCCCAATGTGTTGGTCCCACATCCTTCCACTTTTCGTGATTTCGGGAATTGTTGTGTGTTGATGTTGGCTATTGTACTCGCGAAATCCCGAACTCTGAAATCCTGAAGTGCTGGTCACTTTTCAAAATTTCGAGAGTTGTTGTGTGTTGATGTTAGTTGTTATATTCGTGAAATCTCAAACTCTGAAATTCCGAAATGCTGGTCACTTTTCACGATTTCAGGAATTGTTGTGTGTTGATGTTGGTTGTTGTACTCGTGAAATCCCGAACTTTGAAATCCCGACATGTTGGTTACTTTTCGCGATTTCAGAAGTTGTTGTGTGTTGATTGGAGAATATTCCTCCCGATTAGAGGTATGGAAGTAACTGACCTATTTACAAGTAGCTCATATAGTTAAATCTGTGTTGGTATTATAGACATCATCAAATTAGAAAATATTGGTAATTTTTACAAGACTTTAAATAACATTGAAGGGAGGAGTATACACTTATTGTATCATCAAGTATGAAGTTTTAAGCTGCATAGTAAAGACAATCCATGAAAATAAGGTCTCTAACAAACTTTCAGACTCAATCTTTATAACAAAAGACTTAATTTCTTGAATCCCAAAACTATGCAAGGATAATTGTACAAACAATTTTTTTTTTTTTTTGTGACAGTTTTTGGGGTACATTACATATGGTATCAGAGAAAAAGTTACAACACTTGGCCTGAATAGGGCCACATTAATTGCTTAGTATATATTCTGATTTATGAAAAAACTAATAAATATTGTGGATTACAAACATAAAGCTTTTATGTTTTGTGTTGAATAATGGTAGCTCAAGAAGGTGCAGAAATCAGGATGGAAGGGAATCCACAGCAAGGACCTCCTGGAGATCCGAGACAAAACAATGATGGAAGTTCACCCACGAATGTGTTGGAAACAATGAGAAAACTTATTGTTGAACTATAGGTTTTCAAGGCCAACAATGAAAAATTGAAGAAGGCACAGTAAGAACAACAAGAGATAAATGAAGTCCTGTTGCATAGTATAGTAACCAAGAAAATCCCAAAAGATGTTAATCATGAGTAGGAGGTTAGCAAAAGGGCCTCCAAGAATTCTGGTGCAAAAACATAAAAGGGAGATAGTTCATATGAACGGACACCTTTAGCTAAAGACAAAACCATACCAGATAGAAAAAGAAAACAAACAGGCCACCTTGAAGGAGAATTTTAAAATATTAAACCAACTACTTTTGATAGAGAATCCAGGACAGGAGTAGAAGTCGAGGCATGGTTGTTGGAAATCAAAAAATACTTCCAAATATACAACTATTCCAACAAGATGAAGTTCATAATGGCCATCTACAATCTGAAGGGGAAGGCGAGCATTTGGTGGCAGGACCTAAAATTTGCCAAGGGCCTAAAGGAGAAACAGTTGGAATGGTCCGACTTTAAGAAGTATTTTAAGAAACAATACATTTCTTAAAGCTATTATGAAAGGAAGATGAAAGAATTCTATAAGTTATGACTTGGACAAATGACGATGGAGGACCTTATAAATAAATTTCTGGAACTACTAAGGTTCATACCATACATCCGGGAGGATAAGGTAAAAACTCCAACAATTCTTAAGTTGTTTACCATAGTCCTACAGGGACAGAATTGAGTTTGACAACTCCAAATCCTTGAGTGAGGCATTCAGGAAAGCACGAATGTGCTATGACCAGTATAAACAACGGGTAGAGTTTCCCAAGACCTGGAAGGATAAGAAGCAATATGGAGTAAACCAGCGGAAGAAGCAATACCAGCTAGCTCCTTATCGAAATGCAGCAAAAAGTTTCCCAAGGAAGGATTTTCACTCCAATCATCTGAATATGCAAGGTAGAGGTAAATCGGTAAACCTAGGAATGAATAAGTTTGGGGACAACTCCCGTGAGCCATTAAAGTGTTGGGAGTGTGGAGAGCCTCATCTAAGGAGGAATTGTCCACATTTAACTGCAACAAACAAAACTGATGTTCACAATTTGTAGGAATCCTCGACAGTGGGTGACATGGGCAGAAGTCTACATCGGATAAATGCAGCCATAGATGGTCGACAAGCTAACCACCAATCCTCGGTGGTAGAAATCAAAGGCAAAATCCATGACACTCAAATTTTTGTTTTAATTGACCCTGGAGCTACATTAAGTTATATTACTCCCAATGTAGTAGAGTCGAATAAACTTAAGAAAGAAAAACATGAAAAATCTTGGCTTGTACAACTAGCAACAGGTTCTAAAAGAAAGGTAGTTAACATTATTTCTAACCTTGAGTTCAACTTAGATGGTCAAAAGATAAGGACCAATTTGAACATCCTACCACTAGGGTCTTATGATATGATTATTGGGATGGATTGGTTGGAACAACGCAAAGCAGTACTAGATTGTTATACAAATATACTTAGCTATAAAGATAATTTTGGCACTGTTAGAACAGCCCAAGGCATACCAAAACATGTATCAGTCAGAAAAGTTTCAACGATGCAACTCAATAAATGTATTAGAAAAGGATGTCAAGTTTACGCCATCCAAGTGATGAATCTATTAGAAAAAGAAGATAAGCCCAAGTTAGAAGTCTTTGTTGTCCTACGTGAATTCACAGACATGTTTGTTGATGAGATACCATAATTACCTCCTAGGAGAGAAATAGATTTCTCCATAAACTTACTACCCGGATCAGCCCCTATCTCAAAAGCACCCTACCGAATGAGTCTACCAGAACTGACAGAATTAAAAATACAATTACAAGAATTGTTGGACAAAGAGTATATTAGACCAAGTGTCTCACGATGGGGAGCACCAGTCCCCTTTGTGGAAAAGAAAGACGGTACTCTAAGACTATGTATCAATTATAGACAACTGAACAAAGTAACCATTAAGAACAAATACCCCTTACCCAAGATAATTGATCTGTTCGATCAAGTTGGGGGGGCAAAGATCTTCTCAAAATTGGATTTACGATTTGGTTATCATCAAGTTAGGATAAAGGACCAATACATAAACAAAACATCTTTTCGAACAAGATACGAACACTACGAGTTTGTAGTCATACCTTTCGAACTCACTAATTCACCAACCACGTTTATGTGCCTGATGAATAGCATTTTTAGCCAGTACTTAGACAAGTTTGTAGTAATATTTATCGACGATATTCTAGTTTATTCTAAAATGGAGGAGGAACATGATGAACACTTAAGAATAGTTATGCAAACACTAAGGAAACACAAACTATATGCAAAATTCAACAAATGTGACTTTTATCAAAAGGAAATACAATATTTAGGACATGTCATTTCCTCAGAAGGTATTGTCGTAGACCCGGAAAAGATAAAAGCCATTATGGAATGGCCAGTACCTAAGGATGTGGCAGGTATCCGGTCATTCATGGGAATCACCAGATATTATTGCGGATTTATAGAAGGGTTCTCTAAGATAGCCTACCCTATAACGTCATTACAAAATAAAGGGACCAAGTTTAACTGGTCACAAAAGTGTCAAGACAGTTTTAACAAGTTAAAAGAATTATTGACATCAACACCCATTTTTAAGGTAGCAGACCCAGATAAAGACTTTATAGTATGCATTGATGCAAGTAAAGAGGGACTAGGTGGTGTTCTAACTTAGGAAGGGCACATGATTTTCTACGAGTCCCGGAAATTAAAAGAACATGAGCGAAATTATGTTACTCATGACTTAGAATTGGCACCAGTAATACATGCCTTAAAAATGTTGCGACACTATATAATGGGAAGAAATTTATACTATTGACGAATAAAAGCGGGGTGAAATATATGTTTAACGAACCAGACCTTAATGCAAGATAGGTAAGGTGGCTAGCCTTCTTGAGCGAATTCAACTTCGAGGTCAGACATATCAAGGGTAAGGAAAATAAAGTATCAGATGCTTTAAGCCGCAGAATCCATGGGTTTTTTGAGATAAATATCAGCAAGGTAGAAAGTGATCTGGAACAAAGAATAAGAACGACAGGTGTTAACGATGGAAATTACACTAAGATGATGGCATAATCTCAAAATAGTATCACAAACTCAGATAAACCAAATATAAGTATCGACTAGAAGGAACTATTAAGATTTAAAAATAGACTGTACATACCGGATTCAACAGAGTTAAAATTAACTATTTTAGACGAAGTGCATAAGAAACCATATTCTGGCCATCCAGGCTACCAGAAAACAATAACAACACTTAGAAAAATATTTTACTGGCCTAAAATGAAGGGTGAAACAACAGAGTACTTGGCTAGGTGCCAAGATTGTCAACAAGTTAAGGTTGAACACCAACATCCAACTGGCCTATTACAACCAATACCAATACCAGAATGGAAATGGGAGACCATATCAATGGACTTTATAACAGGTTTGCCTAAAACTCAGAAACAGAATGATTCAAGCATGGTTGTAATCGATAAACTCAGTAAGTCTGTACACTTCATTCCTGTAAAGTCTACTTTTAAAGCTATTAATATTGTTGAAATATTCATGAAAGAAATTTTTAGACTGCATGGCATTCCTAAAATGGTGATTTCAGATACAGAGGTAAAATTCACATCCACTTTTTGGAAGGAATTGTTTGCAGGACTAAATACTAATTTGAATTTCAGTACGAGTTATCATCCACAAACGGATGGACAGACTGAAAGGACAAATCAAATCATAGAGGATATGCTCCACATGTATGTAAGAACAAAGTCAAACAAGTGGGAAGAATACCTACACTTGGTAGAATTTGCATATAACAATGGGTACCAAACTTCGGCTAAGTTGAGCCCTTTCAAAATACTGTACTATAGAAAGTGTACAACTACAAATAGTTGGGATAACTTGGCTGACAGACTCATGGTTGGACCAGAGATGCTCCAAGAAATGGAGAACATGGTAAGGAAGGTACAACAAAACTTGAAAGAAGCACATGATAGACAGAAGAGTTATGCGGATCAGAAAAGAAGACACATGGAATTTCAAGTGGGAGACCATGTTTACCTGAAGGTCAAAGCCTGAAAAAGATTGTTGAAGTTAGGGAACTGTGCCAAGATGGCACCCAGGTTTTTTGGGCCCTTTGAGATACTATCTCGAATTGGACCCGTAGCATATCAACTTGCACTCCCAGCTAATCTAAAAATTCATAATGTATTTCATGTTTCTTTGTTGAAAAAGTATATTCATGACCGTACTCATATGATTGATTAGAACATGGTGCAAATGGAACCCAAAAGTGAGTTCTAGGTGGAACCCCTGCGCATTCTAGATCGGAGAGAAATAACACTTCAGAACAGAGTTGTCGCTGAGGTAAAGGTGCAATGGAAGCACTTTAATCCTAAGGAGACCACTTGGGAATTGGAAGGATATTTGCGTAAATCTCATCCAATCCTGTTCTAGAAAAGGAACAAACACTGAGGACAGTGTTTTACTTAAGGGGGGAAGGATGTGACATCCCCCCAAAATAAAATATTTTTTATGTGCTGGAAATTTATTTCTGTTTTTGGCAAATTCAAATCTGGAATTTTTTTTCCATTTATGCAATTCAAAATTTCAAATTTAATAATTGTATTTAATTATTGTGACTGTTGGGCAGAGATCTGTTCGGACTCAACTAACTAGTTGACTATGACACTTGTATCACAACAAAATATTTGTATTAATTGTAGGAGGACAAATGGAACAGCCATGTTAAAATCAGCTGACCATGACTCCATGAGTGGGGACTATGTTGGAATTGCCTCTAGGCTAATTATGAGAAGTGGCAAATCAAAGATTTGGCCACTAGAAACCCCTGAAAATCAGGGATTAAGAGAGCTGCGAAAATCCCCAAAGGAGGGAAAAAGACCCGGGAAAAAAAATGATAAAAAGCATATGCAAGGAGGTGGGACGTTGCCAAGTATGCTGGGAAAGGATTGTGAGTCTTGTTTTTGTTATGAGCACTGTAGAACGAGTGTGAGGCAAGGGGATAACTGCTGAAAATTTTGGAATATTGCTGAGGAGTCTCCAAGTTCGCTCTCATGGATTCATGGTCAGGTTAGGGGGTGAATCGGGCAAGTAGTTTTGGCTGCCTTGTTCTATGGTTGGGAGGAACGTGGTTGTTCCCTTTGTCTTCCCACTGAATTGGATTAAGATATGTTTATCTACTCCTCTCTATTTTTGAATGGCTATGTTTGATTGATGTCATATATCTGTTCAGTGATTATATATAATTTGCAGTAATGTAAAATATTTGAATGATCATATCTATTAGTTGTGAGGAATATATGTTAATGAAATATGTATTTATATATATATTCATAATATGTCTGCTGGAATGTTCACATATGATTGTTGAAATATATATATTTGTTGTGGAAGATAAAATATTTTCATGGATATAATTTGTCTGTTGTCACGAAGTTCGAAATTAGACATCCCAACCCTGGAATTGTCCCTCCTGTAAGTAAAACACTAGGTAGAAGAACCTATAATTTTGTTATATACGTAAATAGGAAAAAGGGGAGATTAACGTTAGTGGGGCAAATCCTTTCTATAGTCAAAGACCCAAAAAACCAAATATAGATCCCACGAAACATCGATATTTAATCACCAAACTCTTATGGAAGTGAAATTTGATTTATGATGCATATATCTAGTACTGTTGGTGTCTAATACAATGATTAAAGGAGACTCTAAGTAATTATAATAGAAATTAGTTTTTACAGAAAAATTGTTGTCCTATTGTACCCTCTTGTAGATTATTTGCATAAAAACTCATAAGTTTGGATTTTTGGATTTCTATTGGGTAAGAGGATATTGAATCCTTCTACACCTACTGTTTCACAGAACGAAAGTAAGAATACCATTACAAGGCAAAATCTTAGAATTATGAAAATAATGTGAATTTCGGCATTCGAGACTTGTTGGTTACATTTATGTAAAGTTCCCTTGCTTTTCCAAAACCCGAAACCTGAATTCTGAAATCCCAATGTGTTGGTCCCACATCCTTCCACTTTTCACGATTTCGGGAATTGTTGTGCGTTGATGTTGGCTGTTGTACTCGCGAAATCCCGAACTCTGAAATCCCAAAGTGCTGGTCACTTTTCGCGATTTCGAGAGTTGTTGTGTGTTGATGTTAGCTGTTGTATTCGCGAAATCTCGAACTCCGAAATCCTGAAAGGCTGGTCACTTTTTGTGATTTCGAGAATTGTTATGCATTGATGTTGTCTGTTGTACTCGCGAAATCCCGAACTCTGAAATCCCGACATGTTGGTTACTTTTCGCGATTTTGGGAGTTGTTGTGTGTTGATTGGAGAATATTCCTCCCGATTAGAGGTATGGAAGTAACAGACCTATTTACAAGTCGCTCGTATAGTTAAATCTGTGCTGGTATTATAGACATCATCAAATAAGAAAATATTGGTAATTTTTACAAGACTTTAAATAAAATTGAAGGGAGGAGTATACACTTATTATATCGTCGAGTAGAAAGTTTTAAGTTGCATAGTAAAGACAAGCCATGACAGTAAGGTCTCTAACAAACTTTCAGACTCAAGCTTTATAACAGAAGACTTAATTGCTTGAATCTTGAAAATATGAAAGAATAATTGTACAAACAAAACTTTTTTTTTTGGTGACAGTTTTTGGGGTACATTACATGTGCTAAACTCTCTCCTAGGTTCATGGGACCTTTAGAGATTGTGTAAAGGACGGGGCCCGTGGCCTATCGACTAGCCTGGCCTGATTCTTTGAGGCGTATGCACGATGTTTTTCACGTATCTCTTTTGAGAGATTATGTTGGTGATCCTACACATGTTATTAACATGATTTTCTTGTAGGTATCGGATGAGGGAGTGCTCATGATGGAGCCAATACGCATCCTAGAAAATCACATTCGATAACTACAATGTCGAACAATAGATCAGGCCAAGGTCTAGTGGGACAGTTATAGTCCACACTCAACAACCTGGGAGGAAACATATGATATGCATCAGTAGTTTCCATTTTTGTTTTATAAATAGACTTATAATACTTTGATACACTTTATTTCGACACTTATTTACTGTGAAACTTAGAGAAAAAGTTTAAACCAAGAGGGGGTGTATGTAACATCCCACTCTTGCACGCACTGAGAGGACTTATTCTTTGAGGACACTTGCATGCAAGTGATCTAGTTCTATATACGATTGGTTGTTGTGATTATGATTAGGAGATATTGTGGATTTGATGATATATTTTTTGTTGCATTTACATCGACAAGTGCTATTGATTGAGTTCTCCTCAGTGTACATGAATCTGGGTGTTAAGAATGTCAAGGCATTGATGAAAATCCTTGGACTCCAGATCGAGTCAGGGAGTGGACTATTAGGGTTTGAATATTGTTGATGTGACATATGTATATATGATTAGATATTATGATGCTGATTGATATTACTAACATGATTCATTGATGGGCGCATGTTAACGATATCTTGCCGAGCAGACTCACATTTGGAGTAAAGGAGTCACGCATAACAACCAGAGACATTTATGGATAGGTGTGGAAGAATCCATGCCACAATAAACTAGCACTCCATTCATGACTCGAACTGTAGGTTAACGATTACCTAGTTCGAGAAGATGCACGATGACGTGAGGGCAGACAGTGAGAGTTTCTCACGATGATTGTGATGGGCGCACAATAAGACAGGGTCCTTATTCCTTAGAGGCCCTTAGTCTCCCACAATATCTCCTAACAGAGTACTGACTCCAGGGGTTTGACGTCTACCAAATTCAGTCAAGAAGGGCACGTAGTGGAAATAAAATGAAAAGAGGTGAGTGTAACACTTGGATCATGTGGTGTGTCTTGAAGGGCATGTCACGATTTTAACTATGGTAAGTTAATAAACCTAATGCCTAGAAAACTATGGCTCCTTAGAACCTGGTCGACCTTAAAATGAATGACGTGATAAGTAAAGTTTAACAAAAAAAATTCCCTTAAAAACTGTTGCCAAGCCTAGTGAACTGAAAACCTAGGTCTAAGTAGAACCTTTAAACAAAAAAAACTAATTAGACATGTAACAAGAAGGGGGTAAAGAAAGACAAGCATTAATAATCAAAGTGGAAATTTTATTAAAGATGTAATTAATAAAAGGGGTATTTGGTTGTTGTGCCTAAACCTTGTAATTCTGAACTTAGTTATAAAAAGGGTAAACTTTAAGAAAAAAGGAAACTTAAATAAAAGGGGGAAACCTAAGAAAAAGGGAAAACTTAAAGAAAAGACAAAACTTAAAATCAAAAGGGGAATGTCTAACTTAGTAAGAAATCTAGCCTTTGGAACTTTCTATTTATGAACTCAACTAGTATTTAAGTAAGGTGTACGTCATTTAAGAATGGTAAGGGAATAATGGGACATAGAGGAACATTTTTAGGAACATTGTTGAGTGGGTGAGGGAAATAGACAAATTTAATTAATTAATTGATTGATTGATTTTTTGGTGCTAGGTGATCCGACAACATGTGTACAGGGGAGGTTTTTCCAAATGAATTAAATGAAAAAGGAATCTAATGATGGTTTTGGGAAACTAATGACCAAGAAAATTTGTAAAAAGGATGGAAGAGGAGGAGTATGGATCACATCTGGCTTGTGTAATGTTACACTGCTAAAATTTCATCTTGACTGAACTTCTCTTGTGGGAATTGGGATACTCATCTCAGGTAACGAATGGTAGCTTGAACTTGCGAGGCGATTTGGGTGCTAGCATTTTCTGGTATTGTGTGTGTGGCCCCTTTGCAGCTCGAGGGGCTCAAGAGGAAGAAAAGTACCCTTGGCATTGGATGGGACGTAGCGATGATATCTCATCGGTCAGCAAGTCGAAGTTGGATGGAGCGTGAGCATGGGACAGTCACTTCTGGTTCTTCGTATTTGGCTATGGTATGCACATGTATAATTTTTATTAAATATTAGCTCAATTTCTTATTCATACATTTATTTATTGTCGAAATCTCGGTTGCGTAGATGTTGTTAAAAGAAAAAGATGTGTTTAGTTATGTATACGAATTTCTATCTGAGCGATAGTGCACCGTGTGAAATTACAAAAGGGTCACTAAATTTTTGTTTCTATGCTTTGTTTTACTATTGCATTTTATCATAGTTTCCAGTTCTAGTTGTGATTATTACTGCGTTGTATTATTACCGAGGAAGACTGTGTTTTGGTCTCGAGCCATCATTTTATTTTACTTTCTATTTTTATTGTTTTTAATACAAAGGGATTGTGTTTCTATCTTTTGTTCCTTTATCTTTTAAGTTATTAGTCTGTGCATGAGTAGTCGGCTAGGAGACGAATCAACTATCTTTTACTCTGGTGTTAAAGATTTATATTCAAATGCTCTGCTTTCCTATGCATGGATAATAAGTGAAGGATAGTTTTTCTACCCAGCATATTCCTTATTGTGTACATAAAAAATACTTCTTTATTGCTCTGCGATTCTGGTTTCTTTATTCAACCAATTTCCTTTGTGATTGCCCAAAAAATTCATTTTTGTGTACAATGAAAATACTTCTTTATATCTCTACGATTAATGTTGTTTTATTTTTGGTCGTTCCTTTTCTGAAAATACATGTTTTATTTTTAGTCGTTCATTTTCTGAAAATACAACGAATCGATGGTATTTGTATGAATATTTCAATGTAATAAATTTTACAGTTGTGAATTATGGAACTTATGGAACTTATGAACATCTTTAATATTATTGAAAAGAAAATAAATTACTTCTACATTATGAAATTTTTATGAGCCTTATTGATCAATGATGTTTCACTCTTCATATAATTATTATAAGAAACAAGGTTATTAGGTCCCTCACCGATTACTGATGCACATTGGGCTCTCATGTCATTGTGAGGAGATAATAATTGTTCATGCACATCTCGGCCCTGCCCGACCAAGAAGTACCATGCCTTTTGTAGGAAACAAGCATACTTGAATAACAAGTTCATAGTGACAACACAACGTCAATCCAGAAAGAAAGAAAGAAATCACTCGCTGGCCACTCAATTCGATATGTGAAAACAAGAAACCAGATATGTGTATTTATAGCAATTCACAACCACATTATGGAAGAAGGAATGTGCTTCAGTCAACATTTATCATGTTAATTTCTAAATACTCACGATAATAAATCCATCTAGAAGAACGTCGAGACTTGACTGACTTGCAATCTCGTCCGGCAATTCGACAAAAAAATGGCAAGGCAAAGTGTGAGAAACATGGATATTTTTGACCTGCTCGTGGGTCCAAATCCGTATGAAACACGGCTGTTGGAAAGGAAAACTTTAATTGAATAAAAGATTAGATTCAGGAAGTGACAACTTATAACTTTGACTTCTCGTTTCAATTCCCTTCATGGAAAGAAGGATATATCATTACAAAATAAAAGAATATTCTGCCTTTCGTTGAAAATTTAGATTTTTGAAGAAAAACCTAAACATTTGTCGAAAGTTTCAATCAGTCAAATGAAAATTTTGTATGTTGTGAGCCAATAAGAAGATAAACATAAATTGGCGAATGTTAATATGGACGCTAGGATTGCAATAGGTAAGGAAAATTAATAAGAATTTTATCAAGTTTATGATAACTCAGTAAAATATTAGCATGACAAATGTGATAAGATAGTGAAGGCATTGATATAAGGGATTGGATGTAAAATCGTGTTGGAAAACTCGTATTAAGTGGAGAATTATATTTAAATAATTAATAATATATTTAGGAAGGCATCTAGACTATGATAATAATAAGGTAACCCTAGAAGTTTAAGATCATGTTATAAGTTAATGATTGAGTGGGTTTATTTCAAAGCATGATTTTATTGTTATAAATTTTGGTAGGATCAGGTTCATAGCTGTTGATTTTATTATAGTGTATTTATAAATAATTTTATGAGGTAGAGTTAGTTTGTGCATACCATGAAGCAAGTGATGTGCAAATTTGGAGTGAGAAGTTAGATTCTTTATGTCAATAATCTTTACTAATTTATTAATTAGTAAAATAAAAGTTTAATTAGATATTATTGAAATCCATAGAAACATAAATAAAAATAAAAATTGATTAACGCTTCTTCGGTTCAAATAAATTAGGATTTACACCTGTGTGGTGGTAACTTCCAGTGTATGATAATATCTTCTTAAGTAACTCATCTTAACTTTTATTGTAATGAATGATTGATTGATGGAAAAACTGGGATTTAAATAGAATTGTGTCTCAAGTTGGTTATTGCTAGATAGATTGTGTATGTCAGATATCTTGTGTGATTGTAAATTTAAGGTTGATTGAAGTAATGTCAAATGTCTGGATTGCTTGATGGTGCATCTCGCAAAATGTGAAATCCTTGATTGCTTTTCTCGCTCGCATTGAAGGGTTAGGTCACACATGTCGTTATGTTGTCTATTGCCTATTTGTGGGCATTGTGTTCGTCTTTAAGTTGTGTTGTTTATCCATGCACACAAAAATAAAAATAAAAAAAATTGCTCTTGTTATCCATCGCTTGTTTTCGTAAAGATGAGGATCATTACATTTTCTTAGTAGAAAACTGAATTTAGACTAAGAGGAGTATTGAATCCAGATTCCCACCTAAATATTTTTATTCATGGAAAAAATAAAAGTTGGATGAAGCAATGTTCTAGGAAGAGAGCCAACACACCTACTTCTTTGATCTTTCTCTATAGATATTATTCATCCTATTACATAATTTTATAAAGTGTTAGGTAACATCCTTGTCAATGTTGGGAGAAGCTGACAACCAAGACTAGGATTGCTAAAATTTAAATCATCTTTGTCTATAGATATCATTCATCCTATTACCTAATTGTATAAAGAGTCATGTAACATCCTTGTCAATGCTAGGAAAAGTTGATAAACAAGACTAGGATTTCTAAAATTGAAATCAGTTGTGGCTTACTTTGTTCCTCTCCTATTTTTTCCCCATTCCTTCCTTGGCCTTAATTCATTTCTGACCTCATAAGGCATGCATCTTGTAGAAAAGTCTTATTTTTATTCCATGACTTGTGGCTCTCTGGTTTGGCTAAAAAATGCAATATTACTAGTGCTCCATTTGCCATTATAGGTAATACTTTCTCAACCATTTAGTTTCAATCCCAATAGGCACATGATTGTGTTTCAATAATTTACATACACAATATCTTTTTAATGCACAAAGAAATTTGTAATCCTTATCTTTATGGATGAATAGATGTATCATTAACATAATAATTATTGCATGGAATTGGGTTGTCATTTTGGAAACCACTTTGCATCCACTATCCTTGCAATAAGTTAGAAGATGACTCGGAGCTCATTTCACCTCAAACAATTTATTGCTTTTTTTTTAAATCAATTGGTAGAATTGAGAATGTCTAAAGTTGTAGCCCAGGAAACATCTATATTAGCATGTCCCTAGGAGAAATTATTTAATCTTAGCATTGTTCATTGAAAGGAAAGGTTTTATAGAACTTTCAATCCAAAATATATATGGCCTTTCTACATTCCATATTGTACTGATAACATATAGTAATGACTAAAATCCACATGCAATCATATTTCTAATAATGAGGTCAACCACATTTAGAAATGGACCCAAATGGTTCAGTCAGAGATTAAATCATTTGAAATCTAGGTAAGTTGTATTTGATACACTAACTATTTGAAATAGTAGTATGGAGTGTAATATGTTTCATTATTTTATGTTTTGATTAGAACTTAAAATATTAAGATATATGATTATTTGCATGTCTCGTTTTTTGGATTGTAGTTATGGTGGATGGTTGAATGCCTTAATTACTTAATATAATTTGCATCTTAATAATGGATGTCTTAATTTTTCTATTTCAAATAGAAATTATAATAAATTCACTTGGGAATCAGAGTTAGCCATACATTTTCTACATGGTAAGAGAATGACTAATAGATTATAAATACTTTTACATGCATTCCATTAAATCACAATGGAGATAATGAATGGAAAGGTACATATAAAAACACTCACTTAAAAGTAAAAGTAGGAGCTAGTTGTTATACACCTTACCCTACTTTATTGATGTCGAAGAATCAACTTTTCTAATAAATGGAGTTTTTATCTAACACCCTTACATACGAAGTCATTCTCAATATCAATGTTGACACATTCAATTCTTAAATTATAAGATGTACAAATATTTTATAACACTTTTTGAATTATTATATATATATCCAAGGATTTCAACCCTAGAGCTAAGTGGAATCATGACATCTTCAATTTTTGTGTTTTGGATTGGTTGAAGGATGTCTTTGTCGCAAGGTATCACTACCTCCCCTGTCAGTATGCTTATTAAATATGGTTGACTTGTAACATGAGTATTTTCCAAGAGAAACAAATCCACCTGGGCTTTCTTAGTAAATAAAGAATTTTCTTGAAAACCCAAAAGATGACTAATAAGAAGAAAAATTGGCTTAGATTTACTATACTTCAACAACCTATTTGCATTATTCATTCCATCATCACCACATCCATGTCATTTAACCCAATTTACTGTCCTTCAACAACCTCTTAGTATTATTCAATTCATCATCAAACCTATCTACTAGAAATGATGAGTTGATGAACTATTCTTTTCATCTGGCATGGTTTTACTATAATTGAACAACCTATTTGTATTATTCACTTCATCATCGTCACATCCATGTGAATTAACCTAATTTATTGTACTTCAACAACCTCTTAGTATTATTGATTTCATCATCACCACATCCATGTTAGTTAACCCAATTTATTGTACTTAGACAACCTCTTTGTATTATTCATTTCATCATCACCACATCCATGTCAATTAACCTAATAGAAAACATGGGATGTAGAGTTAATAAAGAGAAACACTAAGTTTGACATTGTGAGAAACACCAACTTGTGTAGTTAGCTTACATGGTATAAAGTTGTAAGTGATTTCAAAATTAATGAGAAATTTATAAGTCTCTACACCTCCCTCAAGGAAAAGAAGAAGAAATTAAGAACCAATTGATATTGATTGCTCTGTTCACTTTTTAAAATCGACTAGTAGAGGATGCAAATACACATTATTCCTTATACTTATTACTTTAGTTGATTGCATTTTTGTTTTTATGTTGACCAAGAATCTGCCAGCACCAATATTTTAATAAAAAAATAATTATACATTTTTAATGGATGGTTGGAATATACTAATCTCAAAGTTCCAAGACGATCACAATTTCATAAACTTACTATAGTGTTTTCAAATTGATTCATTTCCTTCTCCATAATCAAACTATCGACTCCACTCCACTCCACCCCTTGTCTCTCCCACCATCGCTTCATCCTTCACCCTCACAACTATGTCGGTTATAAGAGAGGGAGAAATCCATTGCTACTATTAAGTGGTTCCTTCGACTCAATTTGATGGGATAACCTTGATATAACATTGCTATCCTTATTAAAAAAAAAATGAATTTTTTATTTCCTTTATAAGATAAGCCTAATTATATATATATATATATATATATAGGGATTAAATTTGTTAGGTAAGAATATACACAATACCATATAAAGTAAGTCATGGTTTTGAATCCATGACTTTACATAAGGAAATGCTTTAACAATACACTCCATCGTGTAAGAAAATTATTCATTTTTTTAAATAATATTTTTATTATTTTATTTTAAAAATAGACTCCATGTGAGTTATAACTAGTTTTTTTATAAACCAACAATAAGAGCATGTTGTTTTAAATGGGCTTTATTTTAAAAGGATAAAATATAGTATTTTCTATTGTAAATGGATACAGATATGATATTATATTAGCTCTCCCAACTAATTAGCGAGGAGGTCAATTTTAGAAAGTCCAACAACTTATCTTAGATACAAAGGCTTCACACCAATAAGGATTTAGATCTAAATAGTGTGTATAAGTACAATTTTCTGCAATATATACACTAAACAATTTTTTTTAAAGAAATTAATAATAGTATCGTTGCTGAAGAAAAAACCATTTACCTCAGCGCTTGAACATCATACAGAGAAAACCAATCAACTTTCATAGAAATTTGAGATAATGAAAACTTCATACAAATAAAACGCTCCTCGCTTCAAATAGCTACTGCATGTTGTGTATATATCGCTAATCATACGCTTCATATAAACTTCATATAAGATAAAGTAATTACTAAATACTCAATTTAAATGAAGAAAATACTCACTAAATTATCAATTAAAATAAATCTGCACTATCTATTTTATTTATAGGCATCCTTCATTAAACGATCCATAATCAACAAAGACAAATAATCTACTTTGCTTTGTTGCTTGTTCATGAGATTTCCCAAACACAAAATTGATTCAAGTTCGGGAACAATGAAAAAACTAGAGGTTCACATTAGACATGCTCTGTCACCCGCATTCTTCAGTACAATGCAAAATGATTCCACTGATATTCTTATGCCGATGAAAGGTTTGTTAGGGAATTGAAATCTATTATATTTCTTTACAACCCATTCTACCTTTGTCTTTACTATGATACTGAACTAAGAGTTGTTTATGTATTTTATTAAATGGTGCATAAGAAGGCCCATGCATATATAAAAGAATAAATAAAGATATATAAGAAGATGTTATTTCCCATTGGTAATGGATTTATTATAATTACATTTCATTCACCAGGCTTTGCTACAATAGAACCAACTATTCAACATCACCATAGAAGAATCAACAATAGTTGCAAGGTTCATGCAATTTTCACTATTCAACATCACCATAGAAGAATCAACAATAGTTGCAAGGTTCATGCAATTTTCTCACTTAAAAAAAAGTAGATTTAGGGAACAACATCTCTTTCTAGTTTAAATTATCAACAACAACACCATTTACCAACATCGCAAGTTTGTCAAATTGAGTGAGAGGTTGTCGATGGGGAAAATGGGCTCATAACTATTGACAGTGAAATTCCACTACGTTAGTCATTTGTCTCACATGTAAAGTACTTACCTTTGGCCATTGAAAAATCCCTTCCTTATCCTCCACTATTTCCAACATCCCAAGCTTGTCAAATTGAGTGAGAGGTCGTCGATGGAGAAAATGGGCCCACGAACATCCCAAACTTGTCAAATTGAATAAGAGGTCATGGATGGGAAAATGGGCCCACAACTATTGATAGTGAAATTTTAGTAATTTTTCTCACATGTAAAATACTTACCTTATCATTGACCATTACAAAATCCATTCCTTATCCTCGACTATTGAAAACACACAAGTTGTTCTCGACTATTGAAAACATGTAAAATACTTACCTTATCATTGACCATTGCAAAATCCATTCCTTATCCTCGAATATTGAAAACAGACAAGTTGTTCTCGACTATTGAAAACACACAAGTTGTTAGGTTACATGTCATAGACACTGAAAGCTTGTTTTACAAGATACACATTCTTTTCTTTTTTTTAATTAAGATAGAATAATAACTCTTACCCATCAACTCAGCGTACTAAGAGATACCCTTATTAGTCCCTGGCTCCAAGTACTATAGCATTCACTATGTGCATTTTGTTGTAATAATAAGTGTATTTTGTAATCTTTTGATAATAAGAGGGTGTAAGTTTTTTTAATATATTTATTATTTATTTTTTTCCAAAAAAAAAATTTAGTTTTTCAAATATTGTAAGTTCTTATATTTAATTTTTGATTGGTTGAAATTTTATTAATGGGAAATTATTCCCCTAGTGCATTCAATTTTTTTTGGTTAATTTTCCAAATTATAAATTAAGTTATAAACTAATTTCCAAATATGCCTATGTTTATTATGTTGTTAATCCCTTGCCTACTAACCACTTGTACTCTTTACCTTTCACTCTTGCCTCACGAAACTTAGTTATTGGAAGACCGAGCCTATTGGTTCTGTTAGGTTCAATAATATTGGGAAATATACCAATATATATAGGATGAGAGAACTGGACTGTTTCTGGTGTACCGCTCGTGAGTGCACGGGCAGCCAACTGTTGGCAGCATCGGGATATTATTGACTTACAACTACTCAATTGTAATTTCTCTTTCCATTGAGATCATCAACTGCATAAAGACATCTAAATTATATGAATTATATCATTGGCTTACCACAACTGAATTGTGGTTTCTCTTTTCATTAAGGTCATCAACTGAATAAAGATATGTGTAGCGGCCAACAAGCAATGTTGATGTATAGGTTATAAAAGAGCAAACAATGTTGATGTATACAAGGTTATAGAAGAAAAATCTATGAAAACTGCAGGTCCAACTATCTATCCCAATTGAGCCATAGACCATGCCAGTAATAGCACTATGAAACCTATCACTGTCGCAATAATATGATCTCTTGCAGTCCTAAAATACGTTAGTCAAAATAGTGGGAAAAGTATAAAACTTAAAACTAATTACCTGTCCGGTGAGGGAATCTTCTTCCAATTTAAGCAAATATGAGCTATGCCCATTGTGCCTGCCATGCTCTTCTATATATATTTTTGATGCATGATACCTAGAAGGAAATTCCAACTGTCGAGAAGTTTAAGTTCCCTCCTCATCCATAATGTCTCAAATAAAATTGATATAAGACCTTTCACTCAACTCTCTAAGTGAATCTACTGTGATAACATCTCACAACCAGATTCATACTCTTCAAAAAATTATATGTAATAACAATAATTGAATCTAAGAACACATGTAATAACAATAATCGAATTTAAGACCACAGTTTAGCTGAAAGCTAAGTTGAATAAAACTAAAATGAGGGCTCCAAATTTGTGGTGTCTAGAAAAAAAAATTGAAGACCTAAGATGAATAAAACTAAAATGAGCGCTCCATTTCAAGTAACACATGCTAAATTTTTACATTCTTTACAATAGATACATAATTGAACCTATTAACCCTAACCTGGTTCCCATGATGCAGAGAGGAACCATGGGATATTTTAGGCACCTGCGAGTCCTTGACTTAGGATTGAAAGTTTCACTAGAGCTCTTCCGAAAAGGAAAAGACTTGTATCTGGTTATCTCTATTATCTCATCCCTTTTTAATAGGATGAACTCATCAATTACAACAACAATAGTAATAGAGGTCCCTTTCCAAGAGTTTCTTCTGATCATAGCATCCAAAGCCTCAGTTCCAGGTTACAACCACGGTCTTCTTTATACATAGAAAAAGATTCCATAAAACAAGAAGAAGCAGATTGTGCAGTTAATAATATATTCATGGTAATCGTAGTGTCTCCAACCCTACAACACATAAATCAATAGGCACATGTAGAAGCACAAAATGGCCACATAGAAACCGAGCCTAGACATGTATTCCCTCGAAGCTTGCACATCATGGAAAGTGTAGAATCATGAAATAGCCACATAGAAAAGAGATTACGCATGCACGCCTCAATGGCCCACCATTTAGTTTATCTTAATATAAACCTGATTATGCAGATAATTCATTTGAAATACCATCAAACCCAATGTTCAATTTTTCCACCGCAACCACCACAAGAATCTGCATTGGGTTTTCTTCAACGGTCTGAGAGGCCACAACGTCGAGGCTACAATGTTCAATTCTTCGACCAGTTTTCAGCCACCACCCGATTATTCATTGGGTTTTCTTCACCAGACTCAGAGGCCACAACGTCGAGGCTACAATGTTCAATTGTTCGACCAGTTTTCAGCCACCACTTAAAGAGTAAAAACATATGAACATCATCCATCAAAACCATACATTTTATTTCAAGTACAATTTCAAAGGATGGGTGGCAAGTTTCAAAGGACACCTTACACGACTGTCATAAGTAGTGAATTTAGTAGCTGAGGCGGCAAGGAGGCACCCAACTTCTATTGTGGAAGGTAAGGTGGTATTCATATGCAAAAATCAGGAATGTAAGGTGTAATACAACCTATCATGCAACACATTGGTCTACATTTAAATCTATCTCAATGTATTACGTTTGATGTCTAGCTGATAATATTCCCATGAGTCCGTGCAAACTCTTTTCTACAAGTACCAAAGAAATTATTGTATGCAGATAAATTATTGTATGCATCTCTTTATTTTGTCAAATTCAAATTTTATCCATGTGTTTCCTTAAATTCTCCGTGCTTAGCAAATTTAGAAGAAAATTTGCATATTTTGGTTTTATGTGTATTGTAAAATTCATGCTTTGTTTATGGTCTTTGTTGTAATGATTGTGGACTTCTCAGACATGTATCTCGGCTAGTTCACTTACTTTGGATGGTTTATTTGTTGACTATTCAAAGAAACAAATTGAAGATCAGAATTGATCAAACTACTACAATCTCATAAAAATAGAGTTAAAATGTTAAAAAAACTTTAGACCATTCCCATTGGAACTCTAGAGGTTTCAGATTTCATTTTATCGAAGGTTGTTTGACATTGCCATCCTGTTTATTGTCATGGAGTTGGACTTTGGCTAGAATTAGATAGTTGGGTTCATTATCTGAAGTGTGGTTACCGAGAATAAGGAATCTATCATCCGTAGTTAATATAATAGTCATTGGAAAGTTCTTTTATTTTTAATATCCAACTTCAACAAACTAAGTGATAGGGTCTGGGATTCTTAACCCGATTCCTATGTATTATAAAATGAATGTTGTAATCGAATAGACTGGATAAATTAGAGAAGCACAGATAATCAGGATGAGGTAACAATCCCTTAAATGTAAACTAAATTATAGACAAGTACACCCTTCCTAGGAATAATAAAAATAAGGGCCTTTCTGCAATCGATGTAAATAATAATTGCATGTACTTCATCATGAAAGTTTGTGTGATTTGCGTTTTCACAAATTCCTTTTGGGGTAGTTTGGTACATAAGCATAAAATATGTTTATTCTTAAACAAATAAAACTATGGTTTCTTTCTGCAAAGATACTCTCTTTTAGTCTACAAGTCTTTGTCTAGGGAATTGTAATATGTACTTTATCATGAAAGTTTGTGCGATTTGCGTTTTCACTAATTCCTTTTGGTTAGTTTGGTACATACATATAAAATATGTTGATTTTTAAACAAGTAAAACTATGGTTTTTTTCTACAAACATACTCCTTTTAGTCTACAAGTCTTTGTCTAGGGAATTGTAATATGTACTTTATCATGAAAGTTTGTGTGATTTACGTTTTCACAAATTTCTTTTGGGTAGTTTGGTACATAAATATAAAATATGTTTATTCTTAAACAAGTAAAAATATGGTTTCTTTTTACAAAGATATTCCCTTTTAGTCTACAAGTCTTTGTGTAGAAATGTGTAATATGATATTGGACTTCGTTTGTTGTTTGTTGTTTCTTGTTTCTTGTTGTTCATATGGTGGTAAAATTTATGAAGTGGTTAGAATGTCAAAGGAAGCTAGTCACCTAAGCCCACTTGAAAGTGAATCTCATATTTCATTCTAATTGTAGGTATTTCAGGCAGACCCTGAACAAGAGGTGATGAAGCTCTCTTTGTTTTGATATGTCTGTTTAAACTTTAATTCAATATTTGATACAGTTTCATGATTTTATGATAGTACAAAAAAGATGCTTGAAGCTCTCTTAAACGATAACATTGGTAAATGTAATACAGACCCTGAACAAGAGATGATGAATCTCTCTTTGTTTTGATATGTCTATTTAAACTTTAATTCAATGTTTGGTACAGTTTCCATGATTTTATGATAGTACAAAAAAGATTCTTGAAGCTCTCTCAAACGATAACATTGTTTTGATATATTTGTTTAAACTTTAATTTGATGTTTGGTAGAGTTTCCATGATTTTATGATAGTACAAAAAATATTCTTGAAACTCTCTCAAACGATAACATTGGTAAATGTAGTAATATCAAGTTTCACATTGATTAAAAAACACCTCCCTTTCTATTACTTGTCACAACTCCTTTCTATAGGTTTTTTTATATAATAACAAACTTGTTCCATTGCATAGGTGACCATAAAGATTTATTTACTCCTTTTTGGTTTACTGTGCGGATTTTATTTTTTGGTTTACTGTGTGGATTGTATGTTTAAAAAATAAAGCTTCAAATCTACAACCTCCTTAAACTTGAATCTATGTTATCATATTCATAGAACATGGCCATAAATATTGATTTCTCCTTTTTGGTTTACCGTGTGGATTGTATGTTGCAAAAATACAACTTCAAATCTACAACCTCCTTAAACTTGAATCTATGTATGTTTTTTATAGTGTACAAACTACTTACTCAATTTCTAAGTATGACTTAGATATTTTGTCTTATTCTGTTTTATCTGTGCTTCGAAAAATCTCTGGACATTACTTCTTGTTTGATTTGACTCCATATTGCATCAGTGCACAAGAAAATCGCATAAATTAATAATAAAGGATGAACATTTCATTGAACCTATATGAGACCTTTAAGAATTTTGTAATAAAACTTTTAATTTGAATACACACGTGCATTGAACATAATGAAAAGGACATAAATATTTCCATTTTATCTTAATGATAAATTATTATCTATTAAAATGAAAAAAAATATATTGGACCTTATATCTCCTTGTGAATCTATAAATTATGTTTTAGGAATCATGATAATGAATATAGAACACATTTTAGGCAAGTGGAAGTACTTACTTCTACAAACTAATCATTGGTAACAAGTCAGTCAATATCGGTTAGAGATATATAGGTTAAGGGGAATAATTTGACCCTTAGGTTCACAGGTTGATATCATTTTCAATTACAAATAGATTCTTGAGGATGGAGTGGATGCATCGGTAGCAAAGGCCTAACAAACAAAAGTTGATTAGTTTGGCCTTATTGTTAAATAGGGTAGACATCAGTATCATGTATTTTAACTTATTTCAAAAGTTGTTGTGTTTATCACAATAAATTAAATTTTTCAATAAAGAGTTTATTATTTAAGTTTTAATAAACTTCTGTTTTTTTCAATAAAGCAGGGATTATCTTCTTTGCATCTATTTCCCTTATTTCTATGAAAAATGTTTAACCCAAATCACATTACTTAGTCAGTGCCCTACCTCAATGCTAGGCCTTGTCTGAATCAATATTTTAAACCTTGTGTGAAGCAATGTTTTAAACCTAAGTGAGTAGTATATCATAGAGTGTGATGAGATGGTTTACAACATTTTTTTTCCAAATTCATTCCATGACCATTATTTTGAATCTATTTTATATCCATGTTCTATAATAAAATCCCATTATATTCTTGCAACGTGATGCTTGAGTGAATACGAAATGGTTTGCACGTGGAGTTAATGATAAATTCATATAATTACCTAATTGAAGTTGCATGCACAGATGAAGTGACAAAAATATCCATACACTAAGGCCCTAGGAAATTGGTAGTTCAACCTTTATTTGACCACTACAAAAGTTATAAATTTCACCACCATTCCTCTTAATGAAAATAAAATCACACACAACCTTGTGAGGCATGAACATTTTGCTAGTATGTATATTTTTATTTTCACCTTTGAAATATGTTATATGACCATGATAATGTGTAACTTCTCTAATCATATTTACCATTTTCTCATCCTTTCACACATAGCTATGCATATCAAATCCATTTTCTACCAAAATAAAAAATTAAATGAAATCAAATGTAAATAATGTCTATAAAAGAAATTACTAGTAACAATGGGTTTATAGAATTCACTCAAAATTACATATTCGTTGAGAGGGTAACAATGCAATATCCCAACATCAAAAGTGCACCTTTTTTGGTTGGAATCAAAGCATCTTTCACACATACATATATAAAAAGAACTCATGCAAGGAGTATATATACAATAGAAACGTTATATGAAATTGCATGTGTACATCCTTAAGAAATGACTTTCATGGCTACTTTACTGAAGAAACAATAGTAATACTCACCTCCTCAAATTCAACAACATGTTTTTTAGGATACAGTCTTCATCAATGTGACATCCCGACATTACGGAAACATGCCACACAATTAGTGCAATTTTGTTTTTTCTTAATTTTATAATTTATAAGAACTTTAGTAGACAAGATATTCCACTTAGAATATTTTTGTAGTTTAGTATCCTATTTAACTATTTTTCAACATTCATAATTATTAATCAATAATTAAATAACACTTGTGTAGTATTCAATTTATCTAACAATAACTTTGATGCAAGTGGGATGCATAAGCCACATTATATTACTAAGAGTGAATAAATTATAATCAACCTTAACATAGAATCAATAAGTTAATTTTTTAATGCCCACTCTTTTATTTTTTTTTACTTCATTCAAACCCTTAACAAATTAATTCCTAACTTAAGTAATAACATTAACCCTCATCGACCTTCGGAATTTCTCCCGTCGGGATTCGGGATTTAGGGAGTTTGCGAGCCCCGTTGCACCATGCACAGGACCTTCCAAGTCCCGAACCCCGATGGTCAACGGGTCAACCCTTGCTTGCTTCGGGGTTTCCCTATCGGGAATCGGGGAATGTGGTGCCGAGCGTTTCATGCAACACCAAAACCCCGAACCCCGAATCTCCGAACCCACGCCACCTGTCGGCATCTCACGGTGAGGTCTAACGCCTCGACACCTGTTTCCCACAAA
>JASDQU010373880.1:77209-106452 GCA_032191745.1 Picea mariana | reverse complement strand
ACTGGTTGCAATTTTTCCATGAAAAGAGAAAAAAGCAATTCATGCCTCTACCTTGGAAATTAGGGGATTTCATATTCATAAATATGAACAATATTGATGAATTTGTGGGCCACTTCCACATCCTCAATTTAAAATATGATGAAGAAGTAAAATGGTTTGACCCTAGTAGTATTTTTGTAGAACATCTATTGGTTGTTGGTTTCAACAATTCTTTCATTATCACTATTTTGAATGAATATGGAGACAATTCCTCAGGAACTCCCACTCGTGACACCGACGACCTGGAGACAATACTCAACACCAATGAGTCGTACAAGCAGAGAGGAAAAGGTCTGGGTGAGAAAAGTGCCCAATCCATGACTGTCATGCCAAAGAGTACAACATCTCGGAGAAACTCTCCAACGACCTACCCAAGTAAGAAAGTCACCCACAGTTCTTCAAGCGGAGGAGGAGATAAGAACCCCCCGGAAAAAATTAAAAGTTCTCATAAAATTCCCTTGAGGAAGAAAATAAAAAACATTGTGAAAGAAGAGGAGGGACCTCGAGCAGAAGGTGATATCCACAACCTCTCCCTCGAGGATATGGAACTCAAAATTGACATCGAGAAAGTGTTCCCCAACATCGACTAGCTTGAGAACACTTCTCACCAAAACCCTCAGATGGAAATAATTGAGACCGAGACCTTCGATAAAGAAGAGTCTTTTGCATTTCAAAGCACTATTTTTTACAGCGAATCCAAAAATTTGATTATTGAGAAAATAGATGTAAATAATAAGAAGGGTAAATCTCGTTCAAAGATTAACCTATGGAACATGTGGCCTTCCAAAATTTACCAGATACAGCGAGAAACTGGAGACACTCTAGATAATTCTATTGGAGGCCTTGAAGTAGATAATGTCAGGTTAAAGGAGTGAATCAAAGAATTGGAGGAAGCTTTAATGCCCCTTCCAGTACTTGCTAGTCCTTTAGCAATAATTGAGCCTACCATGCCTATGGAAAAGTTAAAAGGATCGACAAGCCTTCTCACATCAACCCAAGGATATGTGTAAAATAATATCAAGAAAAGAATGGAATTAATAACAAAGTCTTGGGAGATGTCAAAGAGCATGGTCTCTTTTGGAATGAGAGCACACGCCTTTCATGAATATTTGCAAGAAAATTTGAAAAACGAGGAAGGCTTCTACCTCAATGTGGTTGTACCATTTGGTGTTAAAGTTACTAATATGACAAAATTTATAAGAAGAGAGGAGGATCTCCCTTCTTTGAACCGAATAAAACAACTAAATGCATGCTAGAAGGAAAAGGTAAAAAACTCGAATGTTATTGTTCAAGCATGCAGCCAAGCCATAACTAGAAGAGAGGAATTATTCAAGAAGCTAACTGAGATAGATCTAGCTTGCAACACCAATGAGGTCTAAGACCCTAAATTGATACTCAACTCATTGTTATTAACCAAGAAATAATTTTATGAACAAGTTGATATCTTTAAAGGGTTGTCATTTGAAAAATTCTATGGCATTCTTGAATATGGTGAAGATGACGTGGAAAAATGGCTAGTTGATTATTCAATAAAAAATCAATATATTGAAGAAGCACTGTGGAACATTTTTATTGATATAAGGGACTTGGAAGGTTAACTCTTCAATATAAAAATCCATCATGAAATCAACGTGGCATCAATGAGGAGCTACATCGAGGAGTGGTTCAAAAATGTTGTCAACAAGCTCACCAATGAAGGGAAAAGGACGGTTGAGATGGTTTCTATAACCGTTGAGGAGAGCCATAAAAGGACATCAGCGAGAAAGTGACAAAACATGAGATACCATCATAGTAATTTCACATTGATCACATTTTCCTGTCTCTATCAAGCTCTTCATCCAGTTACTCCACCTCTTTAAATAGAAAGGTTTAATCGAAGACTGATATTTTTTTTTTCTTCTTTCCAGGTCTTGCTGCCTTCCACCACCCACTTTATTCTTTCTATGAGATTCGTTATTATACATATTTTCTTTATGGTCTGCGGGAGCCCCAATCCCATTTATTATGACAAACACATTTTAATTTCAGAGGATATGTATTGAACTATATATTTTTTTTAGAAATTCCAAGAGAGTTATTTTGGGAACAATCTCGACTGTACTTTGTAACCCATTTTTTCTAAATATAAAGTATTTGAGTTTGATCTATCATTATCTCCATTTGATCTTCCCATGTACTACTCTATCAAAGTTCTCTTATGCATGCAGATCATTTTCTTTTAGTTTTTATGTGATCATAAATCTTTAGCCCTACTATGATGGATGTGAGGAATTATGTTTATCTTATTTAAATGTATGAATGTGTGTGTTTCATGGTCCATTCTCAGAAAATCTCTTTTTAAAAGAAAACAAAAATATTTTTCGTTTTATGTTATATCTATTTTAATTTCTGTTGACAAACTTCTTATAAAAGTCCCACATTTTATAAATCTAGGACAGAGGAGTACCACCTCTAGAAAAACGTAGGAGGATTCACATCCTCATGAGGTTTTCATTTCGGTCATGACGGATTCAAGAATCAACATTTTTGGCAACCATACTGTAGACATAAAATGAAAATTCAGAACCTGGCCCAACATTTTGAAGGAAATATATGACTTTACCCCAGGGTAACCAACTCCATTTAGAAATTGGACAGAATAATCAACGAACCATTTTGCACCAATTGTATAATCTGGTAATATCAACAACCCAGACTCGAGAAGAGTTAGAAGGGTCCTGGAAGACCTTATTCCAAGAAGAAGAAGTACAAATTCTCTGAAGACAAAGGAGATAGGAACGATAAGATCGAAGAAATCAAAGATTGGCTAGAGAAGCACAAGAACAAGGTCAATATTGAACCTGGACGAATACAAGGGAACCATCACCCAAAGTAAAAGTAAGAAACTCTTTGTCCTTAAAAGTGAAAGGCTTGATCACGAAACCTCCTAAAAAATGGTAGCAAGAGACAAACCTCCTCGAATCGAACATCATGAGGAAAGACAAGGAGGCAAAATAGATGATGCAAGAAACCAAGGAATCCCAGGGTTTGGAAATAGAAGAAGGGTGAGAGATTCCCCTTTTAATCTCATGGGTGAACAACATGAACACCCATTTCTCTTGAAGGGCACCTTGAAGGATTTTTTTGGAGATGGGACAATTGATGCAAAGAGGCTTTGCATTTATTTCTTGACATTTGTGATTTCCACTGAGTTGAACATGATGATGTCATGGTGAGGTTATTTTTGCAAACTTTATCAAAAAGAGGTTATGAATGGTATACAACATTTCCCAGTAGATCCATTTGCTCATTTAATGACCTTGAAGTTATGTTCCTAAATATGTCTCCCCCCCCCCCAATTTCCTACCATACCCTCCTCATGGACTTCACCCAGATTGGTTTAAGGAAGAATGAAAGGATACAATATTTTAATCTTAGGTTCAATACGACTTTGAGTAGAATCCCAGAAAACAAAAGACCAAATGACCCGGTCATTCTCAATTTCTATAAGAATGCAATTCCCTTGAATGTGAAATATGAAATCAGAATATCCCATATGGATACCTTGGAGGAAGCAATGACTAAGGCTACTGAGATGGAAGAAATTATGATTGAAATGGGCACCTACCCCAACGTTATATTGGGAAGAGTATAAATACATATGGGGGGATTGAATATTGATAATCAAGGAGCTTCCAGATCGAGAAGAAACAAAGAGTTTAAACCTCGAGCATCTCAGAATCAAATGACGGGAGGAGGATTTTTTAAGGAAACCATACCTGACGTAAAAGTTGACCCTGCAAAAGAATAGGAAACAAAGCAAAGAATTGAGATTGTGCAGATGAATAGAACCATCAAAAAAATGAAGAATGAAATAACCAGGATAAGAAGGGAAGATAATTACATGCCAAACCCAAGAATGCCAATTCACGAACAAAGGAGGAACCCTCCCCCCAAAAATAGAGTCAGATTCGAGAATACTAAAGACCCACTGAGACCAAGGGTTCCAAGACAACCCACTCCAAATGAGGCTATTTTGGATGATGTCTGTGATGAGTAATTGACTGAGCAAGAAGGTTATTACTTAACTGATCAATGCTATGAGACAGTGCAGATGGACAGATGTGAGGTGCCCATGTACATATATGGAGAGGGAGACAACGATCCTAACTTGCAAGAAAACGTCACCCAAACAAGAGGAATTGTAAATAGACCAAAGAATAAAGGTGACTCTGACGAATAAAAAGAAAAAGAAAAAGAAAAGAAAAAGCCAATGAAAAAGTGTCGAATGAGAAGGTGATAGTTGGAACCACAAGGCAACCCATAGCGACAAGCTCAACTCAAATGACATATAATGTCATGGAGGACTTAATTAAGTTGAGGATAACCTTTCCTTTTATAGAAGTGGTGAATATTCCTCAGTAGAGGAAACATATCTTGAAGTTGCTGGAGGATCCATTGGAAAGAACGGAAGTTGTTGTTACCAGTCCAAAATAGAACTAGAGCCCATCGACTACTAAGTTGAGAGGTAAAATTCCACCCTTCTACATATAAATTGAAAACCATGATGTTGCATTACATAACTTTTTAGTTGATACTAGTGCGACAAATAATATAATTCCACTCGCGGTCATGGAAGAATTGGGCATGAGCTGCACTAAATATTATGAAATTGGCGAGAGAATATATTCCATCGATTAGAGAAAAGTGTCAGCATACGGATAAATCAAGGATTTTTATGCAAAGATTACAACAGCTCCCCATATCATCACAAATTTTAATATTCTGATGGCAGACCTTCCTCCAACATACGGGGTTGTGCTAGGAAGAGATTGGAGCTCCATGATCGATGGATATATAATGAACGATGGTAGTTGTATGATGCTACCAAGCAAGGAGGGAGAAATGATTAAAGTACCATGAGAGCCCAGAAAACCTTTCTCCTTCAATAAGAAGGATAATGAATTAATGGAAGACTATGTAGATGTCAGGATCTGAAACTATGCTATCTTGGACATGGATAAAAACAAAAACTTAGAATGTTTTCAAGACTTGGAGGTCTCAGATTGTGTATTTGAAGGCAACTAGAGAATTTCATTCGATGGAGCATGCTCTAAATTAGGGAACAGAGTTGGGATTGTCCTCATAAGCCCAGATAAGACAATGCATCCTCACATTGTAAGACTGGAGTTTCCATGCACGAATAACAAGGAAAAATGTGAAGCTTTAATCAAGGGGATGATCCTGACACAAGGAATGAAAATAGAACATCTCACTGTGGCTGGAGATTTAGAGTTGGTCATCAACCAAGTTACCCAAAAATACAAAATAAAAAAGGAAAGACTTAAACTGTATTTCAAAAGAGTTAATGAACTGATGGAATCTTTCAGCTCTTTCAATATTTCTTTCATTCCAAGGGATAAGACCATAAGGCCTATTCACTAGCTTTTGCGGCTTCATTATCAAATCCATATGATATCCTAAGAAAAACATCTTTCCAGGTGTAAAGGGCATTTAGGCCATCTGTGCCCGATAATATTGAGTACTTGCAAGTGTTTGACAATGATGAACAAATGGAGATTTTTTTGTTAAACGATGATGAAGAGAAGATGATAAAGCAATTATCGTCCTCAAAGACTACATACAATCCAAATGTTTGTTCACAAAAGATGATCATGCCAAGAATATTTTTGAATACGTTTCAGTTCGAAAGGCACAAGAGACAAGAAAAGTCAATATTACAAAGGACCAATCCCCGAAATATGTCAATTTGGGAGTCGATTTCACCCCCAAAGAAGTTGATCAATATGTCACCTTATTCAAGGAATATATTGATGTGTTTGCTTGGAACTATGACGAAGTAAAGTATTATGACAAAATGATATTCCAACATATCATTCCTTTGAGGGAAGAAGTCAAACCAGTGAAATAAAAAATAAGAATGATGAATCCCAAGCTGAAGCCGCTGGTAAAAATTGAGTTGGAAAATTTGAAGAAAGCAGGGATAATCTATCCAATTAGACATTCACACTGGATTTCAAATCTAGTGATTGTCAGGAAGAAGACCAGGGAAATACAAATGTGCGTCGACTTCAGAGATCTTAACAAAGCGAGAATAAAAGATAATTTTCTGCTGCCCAACATGGAGTTTCTTCCGCAACAACTTACGGGATCGACATGTATGTCTATGTTGGATGGTTTCTCTAGATATAGTCAAGTTTTAGTGGCTAAGGAAGATAGAGAAAAAAAATCATTTATCACACCATGGGAAACATATGCATATGCTAGAACTCCCTTCGGTTTGAAGAATTCTGGAGCTACGTTCCAAAGAGCCATGGATCATGTGTTCATCAGAATGATAGGAAAGTTCATGGAAGACTACCAAGATGACTTGACAGTGAATTCAGGCAAAAGGGAGGATCGCATCCATCATTAAGAAAATTCTTTGAAATATGTAGATCATACAGTGTCTCTCTCAACCCAAATAAATGTTTGTTTGTTGTAACTCAAGGCAAGATGTTGGGCCACATTATATGCAAGGAGGGGATTTACATTGAACTAGAAAGAGTTAAAGCGATTAATGAACTCAACCCCCAAAAATCCAAGAAGGGAGTCCAGTCATTCTTCGGGAAAATTAACTGTGTTCGAATATTTGTTCCTAATTAAGAAAGCATCGTAAACCCCATCAATTTGTTGCTGAAAAAAGAGCAGAGGTTCGAATGGACAACAAATACTCAGGAAGCATTCAACAAGATCAAGGGGGCCATCACCACCGCTACCTTCCTCATTAGTCTAGATTTTCAAAAGTATTTGATTATCTATTCATTTTCTACAGAGGCAGTTGCTGCATCCATCATCAATCAGAAAAATAGCAACGGAGAAGAGATCCCCATAGGTTTTATGAGAAAAACCCTACACGACTATGAGTTGAGGTATTAAGAACTTGAGAAACAGGATTTGGATCTCGTAAAAGTTTTTTCATGCTTTCAGACTTATATACTAAACTCTCATGTTATTGCTTATGTCCCCTTGTCCCTCGTCAATATGCTCCTAAATCAACAGTTGAGGGAAGGAAAATCGACCAACTGGTTAGCAAACATTTAGGAGGATGATATCGAGATCAAATCGTTGAAGGTAATAAAAAGACAAGTATTATAAAAGATTATGATGAATGGGGACTCAGTAGATGGGATGATTTCAATATCAGTCAGGGAACCATTATCTGATTCAAAATGGTACGAATATATCATATTCTCTTTAAGATCCAGGAAATTCCCTATTACAATGAGTTCCAAAGAGAGAAGGATACTTAAGATGAAGGTGAACCAATATTTATTGATTTCTGATATACCTTTTAGAATAAATTTCGATGGTATACTATTGAGATGCGTCGATGAGAATCAAGTTCCAACAGTGATCAAATAATTCCATCAGGGAATATGCGGTGGACAATTTTCACCCACTGCAACTGCTAACAAAATAATTAGAGCAGGCTTCTACTAGCCTTCAATATTCAGGGAATTGTACACTGTAATAAGGAGATGTTTGTCATGCCAGCAGTTCTTAGGAAAAATGAAGAAAGTTGCGATGCCTCTGGAGTCAATTGTGGTGGAAAAACCATTTTCCCAATGGGGACTTGATGTCATGGGGTTGATTAATACGAAATCTAGCAAAGGGCACATGTACATTCTAAAAACTACCGATTATTTCACAAAATGGCCAGAAGAGGTGGCACTGAAGAAGGTCGACGCTGAATAATTTATTGGATTGCTCAAAGACAAAATTTTGTTGAGGTTTGGTGTCCCTGATAGATTTATCATAAACAATGGTTCGATCTTCATTAGTTCAAAATTCAAGGATTTTTGCAGACAATATGGAATCATTATGGGTTTTTCTTTGAATTATTACCCACAGGGAAATGGCCTTGTTGAATCCAAGAACAAAACACTTGTGCATATATTGAAGAAAACCTTTGATGGAAACTGGAGGAATTGGCATCTGAAGCTGACAAAATTATAATGGGAAAGTAGGAAAATCTCGAAAGATAGTACCGTGATGACTCTATATCTATTGGTTTATGGGAAAGAGGAAAAAATTCCAATTAAACTTGAGCTTAATGCATTGATCTATGTGGTTAATATTGAAGATACAGAATACACTTCGCCTACTTAGAAAAGGATAAATCAATTGCTAAAGTTGGAGGAGGAAAAAAGAAAAACCATGAACTGGACTTCTCAAAGGCAGCAGATCATCAAAAAATATTTTGATAAAAGAAAAACTATGAAGAGACTTCATAAGGGAGAACTAGTACTGCTTTGGAACAAAGCCAAGGAGAATCCATCCATGCACATGAAGTTCAAAGAACTTTGGATCAGACCCTGTTTTGTCGAAAATATATTGGGCTTCAAATCATATATGCTCCAAGTCATGAAAGGAAAAAGGTTAATGTTTCCTATCAACAGGCAACATCTGAAAGGTTTCTTCTCATGGAACTTTTCATTCTCATTGTACATAATTTTATTTCTAGTTTGTATATTCTTAATCTGACTCCATAACCTAATGGGTGAAAGCAACTGGTCACGAGAGATTATGGATTCTTGAAAAACCATAGGGCATCATCATCCCACATTTGGAGCCTATTGTTGAGGTCATTTCCCACTTCTAAAAAATTCCCTCCCCTTTTCTATTCTCTCGAATTATTTTCTCCCTTTTTTTTCCCCCTTCTACACTTACCCGTTTTTCCCTTTTATTTTTTCCCTCTTACTATCCCTTTCTAGTTCTAACACTTAGTCACATTTTAGACCATGGGTTCCCGGGTTAGCGGACTTACAATTTCTCACCTCCATATAAAATTTCACATCAGGAGTCTGATCGACCGCTGTGATGTTCCATACTTAATTTATTCTACGGTTGCGGTTTCCCGAGTTGACGGGATCAAGTTTTCATGTTCCTATGTTTCGTGATAGAAACATTGCACCAAAGATCTCTACAATCTACATTTCGATCCTTAGACTCCCTGAAATGCCTAAATGTCATTCCGCCTACATGAATCCATCCGACCGCTGCGTCGTCCCACACTTAGCCAATTTCGTGCCTCATACCATCGCAGGATCTTGGGTTCGCCAGTTCCTGAGTTCATAAAAATCTCAAGTCACATATTGCCCCCTTCCACCCCTACCACCCTCACGCCCTTCCCAATGCACATTTACTATTATTTTAATGTTAATAACTTACCATACAGGCTCGAAAGCATGGCCATTAATAAACGAAAGGCTCAAGGAGATATCCTATTAAAACGCATTAAAACATGATTTATGGAGGATTATATCATCTCCTTCCAGCATTCATTCCTAACATAATTTGGAGCAAGGGAACGTTCTCATTAACTTATGGCAACAAATTGACAACAATTATATGTAGATACACCGAAAATTTTTGGATGTGAGGATCAAAGTTTTCATTGGTCCAGGGAATATTCTTATTATTCATCCCCTTTTGCCCATAAGGAAATAATCTAGACGTATGGAATTGCGCATGCAGGGTGTGTCCAGAAAGTTTTTGATTGTAAGGAGTTGGTCACCTAGTGCGCTAAGAGATGCATTCCAAGCTAGCAGATCATCAAATTGAAGGACTATTCCCCTCTCTCTTTTTCACCTCATGTTTTTCATAAGATGTTGAGGCTTCTCGGGCCAATGCTCACTGTCAAAGCTGAAGATTGCAGGGATTTCTTAAAAAAACATGACAATGGACTGGACCTCTTACCTGAATTCCTATAGAACCCAATAAACATCCCCGAGGACATCACAGGATTGTAGGTTGACTCATTTAAAAATCCTTTTTGGGAAATTGCATGGATTTTTACGAGGATAACAGAACAGAAAACCACGACGAGGATCTCTCGGATGATTCTTTACATTCTATATTTTAAGGTCAAAGAAAAGGCCATATTCAATTGGGGTAAGTTTATTTCCATTGAAATCTCTTCCCAATTGGTGCAATACATGAAGGAGAAGAAATTATTTATGTAATATTATTTGGTTTTCGTGATAGCGCATTGCTGTCAATTCTCGAGAATATCTGTGTGCAATAAGGTAAACTATGAATTCAACCCGGTAACCTTTTGGTATAAAATATTATGGAGGCACAAGGCCTCCCAACATTTTTATGAAGTCTTTAATGATTTTGTCTCTATTTTTAAAGAATTTTTGTTTGGAAAGAACCCTCCTCGGATGTTTGACCAAGAGAGTAAGTTCCTAGATAGGAAGGGAACACTAGAACAAATGGAAAATTATAACATTATAAGTATTTTTGGATCCAAAGAAAATCCTTCCTTCCTTCCATGCCACATATCTGACAAAATGTTTGTTTTTGAAATAGCAAGGAAGTACACCTACTGTTTGCATGTTTTCCATGAAAAGAGAAAAAATTAATTCATACCTCTGCCTTGGAAAGTTGGGGATTTCATATTCAGAAATATGAACAAGATTGATGAATTCGCGGGCCACTTCCACAGCCTCAATTTAAAATATGTTGAAAAAGTAAAAGGGTTCGACCCTAGTGGTATTTTTGTAGAACATCTATTGGCTATTGGTTTCAACAATTCTTTCATTAACACTATTGTGAATGAAGAAAAAGACAATGCCTCAAGCACTCGTGCTCGTGATGTCGACGACCTAGAGACAATACTCAATACCAATGAGTCATACAAGCATTGAAGAAAATGTTTAGGTGAGAAAAGTGACTAATCCGTGACTATCATGCCAAAGAGTACAACATCTCGGAGCAGTGCTCCAACGACCTACCCAAGTAAGAAATTCACCCTACAATTCTTCAGGTGGAGGAGGAGATAAGAACCCTCCTTTCGGTAAAATTGAAATTTCTCATAAACTTCCCTTGAGGAATAAAAGAAAAAACATTGTGCAAGAAGAGGAGGGACCTCGAGGAGAAGGTGATATCCACAACCTCTCCTTTGAGGATATGGAACACGAAATTGACATCGAGAAAGTGTTCCCCAACGTCGATCAGCTAGAGAACACTTCTCACCAAAACCCTCAAATGGAAATAATTGAGACTAAGACCTTCGACAAAGAAGAGTCTTTTTCATTTAAGAGCGTTGTTTTTGACAACAAATCCAAAAATTTGATTATTGAGAAAATATATGTAAAGGATAATAAGGGGAAATATCATTGAGATATTAACCTATGAAGCATGCAACCTTCCGAAATTTCCCAGATACATTGAGCAAATGGTAATGCTCTAGACAATTCTATTAGAGGCCTTGAAGCGGAGAATGTTAGGTTAAAGGAGGGAATCAAAAAAATGGAGGAATCTTTAATGCCCCTTCTAGTACTGGCTAGTCCTTTAGCAATGATTAGGCCTACCACACCTGCGACAAAGTTAAAAGGATCGACAATCCTTCTCACATCAGACTGAGGCTATGTGGAAAAGAATATCAAGAAAATAATGGAATTAATAACAAAGGCTTGGGAGATGTCAAAGAGCATGGTCTCTTTTGGAATGAGAGCATACGCTTTTCATGAATATATGCAAGAATATTTGAAAAACGAGGAAGGTTTATAACTTGATGCGGTTGTACGATTTGGTGTTAAAGTTACTAATATGACAGAATTGAGAAGAAGAGAAGAACATCTCCCTTCTCTGAACCGAATAAAACAACTAAACACATGATGGAAGGAAAAGGTAAAAAATCTTAATGGTATTGTCCAAGCATGAAGCTAGGCCATAACTAGAAGAGAGGAATTATTCAAGAGGCTAATTGAGATAGATCTAGCTGGTAGCACCAATGAGGTGAAAGAACCTAAATTGATACTCATATCGTTGTTCTTAACCAAGCAAGCATTTGATGAACATGTTGAGATCTTTAAAGGGTTTTCCTTTGAAAAATTCTATGGCATTCTTGAATATGAACATAGTTACCAACTTAATGAGAATTGTGAACTGAAAACAAGAACTCTGGCTGAAAAACCCCATATTTTTGCATAAAAAACATCAAAATCAACCCCCAAATCAAAAAGTTGTGCTACCAATAGCATCCTTTTTTAAAACGAGGTCAAAATTATAACATTTTTACCTAACAACACATTAGAACAAGTAGATCTTAACTAACTCCTAAGTGTCTAAATATCTTAACATACCCCCTTAAGAACAGCTTGGGATAGGATTGAAGGATTTACAATAGTGACACAATAGGAGAAGGAAGGAGGCATTAGAGCCTATCCCCCCTTAATGACAACTTTATGAACTTCTAACATAGATCGAAGTTTGGAAAACTTCGCTTCTATAAGAGACTTCGTGAAAATTTCTGCAACTTGATCTTCTATAGGGAAAAAAAGCACTTCAATAAATTGATCATGAATGATCTTTCTGATGAAGTGCATGTGTATCTTGATGTGATTTTTGCGCTAATGTTGAAATAGGTATTTGGTGAGATTGATGGCACTCTGATTGTCGCTACAAAGTCTAGTCAGATGCTGTTGCTGGAATCCAAACCCTGAAAGGAGATATCGAATCCACACAGCTTCCTAAACTGCATTTATTGCTGCTCGATACTCTGCTTTTGCTGAAGAACATGCAATAGACTGTTGTTTCTTACAGGCCCAAGTGATAGGTCCTGAACCAAGGTTGAAAACATAACATGCGGTAGACTTCTGATCATCAAGGTCTTCATTGCAATATGAATCAGTGAAACCAACCAATAAAGGAGTCCCCCATGGAATGTAATGTATCTCGAACTGAATTGTACCCCAGACATACCGAAGTATCCTTTTGGCTTCTTTCCAATGACTTTCATGGGGTGTTTTCATATATTGGGCAACAAGACCAACAACAATGGAAAGATCAGGATGAGTATGAGTCAAGTATAAGAGGCTACCAACTAACTGACGATACATGGTGGCATCAACATTGGGAGAAGTACAAGTGGTAACTATATTGACTCCAGAATGGAAGGGAGAAGGGGTTGGTTTACAATCATCCATGTGAAAGCGTCGAAGAAGGTCATAAACATACTTAGACTGGGAAAGAAAAATTCCTTCATTGATTTGCAAAACATGGAGGCCAAGGAAATAGTTCAAAAATCCTAAGTTTGTAATTTCACATTTCTTCTTAAGGATGGTTTTCACATGGTTTAAAAGTTTTGAGTCACTACTAGTAAGGATAAGGTCATAAACATAAAGGACAAGCATTATGAGATGGCTTCCTACTTTCTTGGTATAGAAATTAGAATCGTAATGACACCTAGAGAATCCGATGTCAATAAGAAAGTTGTCCATTTTGGCATACCAAGCTCAGGGAGCTTGCTTAAGACCATAAAGATATTTCTTAAGGCAAAAAACAAGGCTAGAGTCATTTTGGACATAGCCAGGAGGTTGTTCCATGTAGATTTTTTCTTGCAAATCTCCATGAAAGAAGGAAGATTTGAAATCCATCTGATGGACCTCCAACTTATGTGAGGCAACAAGGGAAAGAACAACGTGGATGGAATTCATTTTGGCTACAGGGGAAAATGTTTCATTATAGTCAATCCCTTCAACTTGGGAAAATCCTTTGGCAACTAACCAAGCCTTGTGTCTTTCAACACTTCCATATGATGCATACTTAGTTCTGTAGACCCATTTACATCTGAAAATTTTTCTTCCTTTTGGAAGAGGTACAAAATCCCAAGTATGGTTGGCCATTAAAGAATGATACTCTTCATTCATTGTTGTATCCCAATCTGGATGACCTGAAGCTTCTGCAAATGTCTCTCGATCATGAGTCTTTGAAACTTGAGCCAAAAGAGAAAAGGATCAATGGAACTATGAATGTGTTTGACATTGATTTGAAGGATCACCGACAAGACCACCAACTGCTTCTCAGGTTGAACGAACCCATATAGGAAGTAGTGGAACTGGTGCTGGTTCAGGTTCAAAAGACACATCTAGAGGAAGGTGAGTAGGCGGAGGTGCATTTTCATCATCACTGTCGTCATCTAAAGAAGAAACTTGAATAGGAACAAAAGAAGGCACAAATGCCGAATATGGATCGAAGGTCGAATAAGGACCAATTGTCAAATTAGGCTCGCACGACAAGATATTTTCATAAAATTTAACATCTCTTCTAATAATAATTTCATTACAATGTGATTGAAGAAGTGTATAACCTTTGACATCTTCATAATAACCAAAAAATATACACTTTTCACTTTTAGGTTGCAATGCTTTCCTTTTCTCATCATGAATGTGAGCCCATACTATAATGGCAAGTGCATGTAAGTGACTTACATCTGGTTTAATTTTAGTCCAAGCTTCTTCTGGTGTCATATTTTTAAGGGCCTTTGTGGGAGTGTGATTTACTATGTAGTTTGAACAATTGATTGCTTCAGCCCAATACTTTAGAATTAGTCCCTTAGATTGGATCATACAATTAGCCATTTGTTTTAACGTGTGGTTCTTTCTCTCAACAACACCATTTTGTTGTAGTGTATATGGAACAATGTGTTGCATTTGGATGCCCTGTGTAGTGCATTAACTTGTAAAATTATTGTTCACATATTCGTCTCCATTATGTGTTCTTAACTTTTGAATTTGATGTCCAGATTGTTTTTCTACAAGGGCCTTGTAGGCCAAAAACTTGTCAAAAACTTCGCTATTAAGTTTTAAGAAGTAAACTCAAGTACGTTTGGAAAAGTCATCAATGAAAGTTAAGAAATAATTGCACCTAGAGAAAGAAGGAGAATAAAGTGGACCACACAAATCACTGTGAACAAGCTACAAAGGACCCGAGGCGTGCCAAGAGGCACGCTTTTCAAATCTATCCCAATGATGTTTTTTGATAACACAACCAGCACAAACACCATATCTACATGAAACAAGAGGAAGATAAGTCGCCATCTATTGATTACATAGTTGTTGCAATGAGTGATAGTTTATATGACCAAATCGCTCATGCCAAAGTTTCCTCAAGTCATCGCTATGAGTAACAAAAACTGATGAAAAAGATGATGACCCAAAGTTGTTAAACTTGTATGACTTGGTAATATCATCAACAATTCCAGTTGCAATAACATGCTTAGGATATTTTGGATCCTTGATTACAACTTGGTGAGGTGAAAACTCTACAGTTTTACCTTCACCTAAATGAGTGATTTTATATACTGATAGAAGGTTACAAGAAATACTTGGAACACATAATACATCATTGAAATGAACATTATTTACTTGAATTGTTCCAGAACCTACAACACTAAGAGATCTATCATCACCAACAAATATTTTCTTGGTGTTACATTCATTTCAAGAAGAAAATATGTCTTTATCCTTAGCCATATGATAAGATGCTCCAGAATCAATAAGCCACTCATTAGAAGAAGAAGTAGAAGCTGTATTGAAGGAGAAACCAGAATAAAAAAGGGCATGTCCATGAGAAGAAGAAGAAGAAGTAGAATCAATATTGATCGTGTGCTTCTTCATCATTGCTTCTAAAGCTTCCATCTTCTTGAAACATTTGGACTCATCATGACCATCTTTATCACAAAAGTTGCAATGTATGCCAGTCTTCTTATTTTTATATTTTTCTCCTTTGTCACCATTTGGAGATGAAGTTGTCTGAGCGGGTTTGGGACCCTTATGTTACTTGTTGTTGTAGCGAGGATGTTTCTTCTTTAGATTCTTGGGTTTATCTTTCTACTGGGAAACCGAAGCCTTCAACAAAAGCTTACCATTGAAGAGCACATGGATTCCTGACCTACATTTACCATTGCTGGGTAATCTAGTTGGAAGCCTCTCCCTATGTCCCATTGGCCTTTTTTTATTTTCCATGAATTGGTTGTATTCTTTTCCAATGAAACATTTTCGACATTTTTACTGCCAATTTTTAGTGAAAATGCATTTATCTCACTTTGATCGCCAACGAAAAATATTCCCTCATCTATTATTTGGGTATTAGATGCATTCTCACAAGAGTTGACATATCTCTCATTGATAGGTTACTTAAAAGAGCTCGAAGCACGAATAGAATGTGGATCCTTGAATTGAGGTCTTTGAAAGTATGATGATATATCAATTTGTCTTGATCTTTTCTTCCCATGATCGGTGTTTGACATCTCAATGAATATTCCACAATTGAAATTTCAAATTGATCTAGAAGCCAAAAGTGAAAACTGCATGAGAAATAATATAAAATTGGTAAAAATTCCTACCAAGTATATAATCTATGTATGTATTTAAATTTATTATGTTTTTTATGAAATCAAATTCTCTAAGAAAACATACACCCAAAAAGGAAAATCACCAAATTCTTACATGAATCCCCAAAAATGACTTAGGATGTAGAGTAAGAAAATACAACATAAATGCATCCAAAAATAGAAGTTTACCACTTCCTACAATGACAATGGAAAGAGTAGCAATATTTTTTAATATCCTCAAAATGAAAAAAATACAAAAGAATATTGTTTAATCTAGTTACATGATGCCAATAATTACCACTCAGTTTAAATTTATCCTCGAATAAATAAAATTTAAAAATATAATAAGTTATTCTTGCACTCCCAAGCTCCTTTAGTAGCCATGTCACATGACAATTTGTAGTGCTAAAAAAAACTCTAAACATGTAAATCCTATTTAACCAACTAACTAGTAACTACTCTCTAATTTACATTTGGAAAAGAACTCTTATAACATACTGAGTCCTAAGACAAACAGTCCTAAACTTGAATTGTTTTACCAAATGCAAATATACAACACTTGTTGATAGAAAATATTCCGTGAGTCTTACAAAAAAAAGGCTTTGTACTTCCATCACATTAAAAATATATGTTATAGTGTCATTTTATTCCATTGAAGAATGCAAAGATGAACTAACAATTTAGTGAATTGTTGTCCAAAGTATGATCATGCTAGTGGTACTAATGTTGATTATACCAAATAAGGTTGGGACATGGGAGGATGTACACATATACTAAATCACTGAACAATCTTACCATTATGTACAAATTTAGATTGCCTAGGATGGGTGACTTAATGGATTGTTTAATTTGTGACAATTATTTCTCCAAGGTATATTAAGAGTGGATATCATCAAATCTGTATTAGAGAAGGGTATGTGGGGGAGATTGCATTCAATACAAATGGTGGAATATATGGGGTTTAATTATTCCTCTTTGAAATGATTCTGATAAGTTCATGAGGTTGATTACAAAAGTATCGAGGTCACATATTAAGTTCATTGTAGTTTATTATGATGATTTTTTTTATCTTCAACAAAACTATGGAAGAGCACACACAACACTTGAAATTAGTTTTTGAGGCACAGGGGAAGGATGGATTATACATCAATTTGAAAAAGTTTGCATTCTTCAAGGAGGAATTAGTATACTTTGGATTTTTCATGTCAAAATAAGGCTTATAAATGGATTCCAAGAAGGTAAAGGTGATCTCAACTTGGAGCATATGGTGTAGTGTTATAAAGTTGAGAAATTTTCCTAGTATTGTGAATTTTTATAGGAAACTCATAAATAAAATTAGTTTCAATTGTATACTACTCATGGAATGTCTGGAAAGGAACATGTTCAAATTGATTAGTGTAGTGTAATGTAATTTTGTGGTAATTTTGTGATGATGAAGAAAAAGATGATAGAAGCCTCAATTCTTATGCTTTCTAAATTTAACAAAATATTTCAAGTTGATTTTGATGCTAGTGCATTCTAGTTGGCATTGTTTTCAATTAAGAGGGAATACCCATAACATACCTCAATAGGAATAATAATGAGGTAATGAGGAATTATTCCACATACAACCAATATTTTTATGTAACAGTTGAAGTGTTCAAGAATTGGATTCATTCAATACTACATATGGAATTTTTTTGGTACAAAAACACTAGGATTTAAAGTTCATAATCAACGTGTAGAATCAACAAAATCAATGACATGTCAACTACGTTGAGTTTTTGAAAATTTCCTCTTTTGTGGAAAAACATAATGCAAGCAATGAAACAAAATGGAAGATGCACTAAACGAAAGAGCATTGTTTCTTACCATAATGAAGAATAAACTAACTAGATGTGAGAGTGTTAAATAAATCTATAACTCTAAAACAAATTTCACACATATTACATATATTTGTAATATCCCAACATTACAACATAGGACCATATAACTAGATTTATGTATGTAAAATGATTATGTTCAAACAAAAGCAATTATGCATTCTAGAAAGTGTAGCGCAATATTTAGAGTGAAACTCCTCACTATTGTAAAATTGGTCCAAAAACCATCAAAGAAGGGGATGGAGGGAATGGAGTCACCACTTGGTTGTTAAGGACGACTAAGAACCCAAAATAAAAATGAAAAAAGAAAGGGAAGAACTATTAAATTTCATTTAATGGATTCAAATAGGATTGGTTGATTTTAAGGGTGATTTGATTAAGTCTCCAAAGGTTCTATTGCAAATAGAAAATGAAGCTTAAAAACTAAACTAATTCACCCTTTATTCCTTTTGACTTTATGTGCAAGTTTCAACACACATTTTATGTGCAAGATTCTTTGTTATAACATTCATTGTGAAAATGGAAGGAATCCTGCTCATTTATAGTAACAATTGAAGGCTTTAAAGCATCATGCTCTCTTTTCAACGATGCCATGCCTGACTCAAGGTTTTAGCGTTTCTTATGATCACAAAGGATGATTTTCTTGTCAGTGTTAGTTTGAGCAATAGACACTTTCTTATAAGGACGATTTAGAGCTGATCTATAGTAAGATATTCTTGATATTCTTTCACACTCACTGGAACTCAAAATTTAACCAATGCTAGAACATGTTCGAACTTCTTATCCATTGCCTCATCTCCAATTATGCAATTATGGAAATTAGAAATACTTGTAAGTCCTCTACCCTATTTTTGAGGGAATATAAGCATAACTGACCACAGATTTTTCTTGACATTCTTGAGTAATTTAACTTAAGGATAATCGAAATATCCTCTCACCTTGTTGAGAATTTTTACAAGCTTTAGGCATTAAAAGCTTGGTGTATTGCACTCTTGCATTCTACACTAAGTAGATTGGAATCGAAATTTTATTTTTTCTTTGTGTTTCAAATAACTTAAGAATCAAAATTTTAGTGTTTCTTTATGTTTCACAATAGTTTAACTAGGCTAGCATAGCCACTATTGGAAATATGTTCAGTAATATAATTCTCATACATTTTGTATTATATGCATTGTGAAAGTATTAAAAAATAGAACATTCATTGTTATCAAATAAAAACAAAAAGTCAAGTATGATTGGAGATGAATGAATGTTAACAGTCTAAATAGATTGTATCAATTCTTGAGGAATGAGGATTTTTTCACCACTAATGAAAGCTTTTCCTAGAACCATGGTTCTTGGAGTTATGGAGCACCTCATATTTTATGGAAAAAGGAATTTAGGTTTTACATGAAAAAAAAAAACAAATAACAAATAATAAAAGTCTTTAACAATATCTACTTTAGTAAATTGTGCAACCTAATAGGTCAATTCAAAACAATAGAAAATAAGATAACCCAGATTCAAATACCCAAACACACAAACAAACAAATATATGACACCTATAAACTTGAAATACATAAATCAACTCAAAACAACAATAAAAGATAATGCAACTAATAACAAAAAAATAATTATATAACAATTGTAATCTTAAAATCTTGAAAAATAAACATTATAGATATTACACTCTATCTTTCACCATGCCTTTCACAACGATAAAACAATGTATAAACATAGTAATAAAATCAAAGGAAAACCGAGATGATCAATGAAAGGGGCATCTACTTGGATCCACAAGTCAAAATGTTTACTTGGATCCACAAGTCAAAAATGTATAGAAGATAAGAAGTCAAAATGTATAGAAGATAAAATATAGTAAACTATTAATGTAGTAAACTGTATTAATGTAGTAAACTGTGTATAACAGTGGTAAATGAAAAGATCGCTGCTTAATGCAATGTTGGTGATTGATTTGGTATTTAAGCTTCCACAGCCCATCTTTATGTAATTCTCCTGGATAACAAGAGATAACTGTCTATTAATTTTGATAACAGGCATACTGTTGAATTACATACGAGCTATCACTCACCATTGAATCTCTATATAAAATCTAAAATCTACAGTTTATTTCCGTAAAGAATCTATATAAAAAAATGTAAAGGAGTTATGTATAACAGCCGTAAAAATGGGACGGTAACCATCCAACTTTATCAAATGTTTTAATTAAATGACGGAATCGTCCAGTGGGAATGCAATCGTTGCGTAAACGTTGTTCCCTCCTAATTTGTTTTTTAGTATACTGTTCCTTTTATATTTCATATAAATTTTCTTTTTATATTTTAATAAAATTTGGTAAGAAATTGTTAGATTTAATAAAAAATGTTAAATTCATACATTTGAATGGTTAATGGTTAAGTTTATATCATTTACCAAAAAAATTCAGGATTAAATCTATTTATACATTCCTAAATACAATTTAAACATTTATATATTTCAAAATACAATTTAAACAATAAAAAATTAATATTACAACCAGTATTCCAAACAAACAATGCTATGCAAAAAGCATCTTTTGTCTGTGGCTCGCCTGCCTCATACAAATTAAAAAACACATTGATAATTTGTTATACTCTTTGATTTAAGTTAGCAGCAACTCACTTACAGTTGAACTCATCCTATCCCACTTCTAGATTGGATAACTGAGGTAGAACATGTGTTAGATCCGATAACTATCCATGAATCATATCTGGATGATGGTAGTGAATACATGAGATACATTCTGGAATCAGGAAACTCTTTAATGTCTGCCCCAGGAAAGTGTCATTGATAGAGAGGAACTTGTCATTGCAAAAGAGAAGAGAAAAAAAAAATTTGGTACACTCTATTGCTTTAAGTTCATTACAAATTCTCTCACAGTTGATTGCATCCTAGACCACTTCTAGATTGGATAATTAAGGTACAAGCTGTGTTTGTAGATATTACTATGTTACATTGGTACACTCTGTTGCTTTAAGTTAGTTACAAATTATCTCAGAGTTGAATGCATTCTATACCACTTCTAGATTTGAGAATTAAGGTACAAGTTTTGTTTGTAGATGTTACTATGTCAAGTATTTTTGGTAGGTTTTTAGTTTCTACCTACTGAATTTGATTATCTATTCTGGCAAAGCATGAAATGTAGAACGTACGCCTCAGGTAAGGCCTGTAAGATACATTGGAGTTTTGCTGGTAGTAAGATAATCTTATACTTTTATTGCTATGTTAGCACTTTTGCAGTTTTTTTTGTGGAAATGCTCTAAGCACTCCTAATATTTTCACTTATATCATTGTACTTTTTTGCAGTCACATTACCCGACTTTGATGACCAGTTGATATTATGATAAGCCTAACATTCACTTGGATTGATATTATGATAAGCCTAAGCTGTAGGGAGGTATTCACTTGGAATGGTAGCAAGCAGATGCCAACTTGGATTGATATTATGAAAAGCCTACGCTGTAGGGAGGTATTCACTTGGAATGGTAGCAAGCAGATGCCAACCTACATATGGATGGTCATTAAAACTCTTAAAAAAAAAAAAATGAATTCCAAAAAAAAAAAACTGAAACAAAAAAATACAAATTCCACCGTTCGCCAACCTGATATCCTATGTAGTGTGACTGATTTGAAGGGGACCAGAAAGATGGGGAAATGTCCTTCAAAATTTATCCAAGAGATACAAGAATGTGTGTTCCTCTACAATATTGATAGAGGATTTAGCGTCAAGGTTTAGTAACTAGTTTATATTTGAAAGCATGTAACATGTTGAATGCCCAGCCTTTTTCATAATTTATAAACCCTAGTATCCTTAAAACTTAGAAGGAAATACATGCCAAAATTGGAAATGGAGGGAAAAATTGAAAATTTATGGGCTAAAGCATTCCCTAAGAAAAGCCATGAAATTCTTGGAGTAAATGTGTGCCAAAAGTCTTTATATGAGAATATGTAGTATACCATTTATATTTTTTAGTTTAATATTAGGGCTAAAAATAGTTATTTTCTTAAAAACTATTTCAATAAAAATTAATTCTGTCAAAAATTTAAACCCTAAAATTTGACACATTTGTGAAATTTCACCCCTAAAATTATCTACTATTTTTTTCTAGTCGATTTGATTTCTTCATAGTGTGGGTGATTGTCATATGAGGATAACTCCCTTTCTATAGTTTCAGCTTCATCGAAATTAGGGGCCAAAGTATCTCTACCACCGGTTTGACAAACATGCTTATAGAAGGAATAAGAGTTGCACTGTAATACTCGATGGATAAGGATTGTGCAGGGGTTGTATGAGTAGTAAGATTAGTTAAAACATTGAGGAATCGTTGATTGAAATCATTCACTTTTTCTTTCTTATCCATTTTAATGGCTTCCAAATCCTTTTACAAGGATGCAGTTGTTTTCCGTTCAAATTTTTTTTTTGATAAAAACCTTCTCAAAGTCTTCCCAACTTGTTATAGAATTGGGTGGCAGACTAACATACCAAGAATATAGGATGCCAGATAAGTGTTGGAGATAGTTCACACACACCTAGGATTTTTTTTTCCTAAGGTTTTCTCTACGTTTATTAGTCATTATTCAGTCTCCTATATTTTAGGAAGAATATTCCTCTAGGAAGAATATTCTTTTCAGTTCACACTTCAGTTTGATTAGTTGAGTAGAGTCTAGATGCCACATTGGGATTATCACCATGCAACATTGGGATCATCACCACCTAATGTGCATTGTCCTTGGGATCATCACCAGACTAGCGCATTACTCATAATTCCCTGATATCCTCCTCACTTCACTATGTTTCAGTCAGTTAACTGAAAACTGAGAGACTAGTTAACTCAAACTAGGTGGTAGTTCACTCCTGTAACTTCTTAAGAGACTAGACTAGGTGGTAGTTTACTCCCGTAACTACTGGTGTGTGTCCAGATCACTCTAGACCACCACTATGGTGCATAATCTTCTCCTCTAGTGTGCATTAGTTGAGTTATACAGAGTATATCATGTGTAAATTATCATTCATTCATTTTGGTTAATGAGAATTATTCCATTATTTTCTCTTCTGCTCCTCTTTTCTCATATTTTCTTTGTAGTCATGTATGTCAATTCCTAGCTAGATCTATTCTGTGCAATTTCAACACATTTACATGGTATCAGAGCTGACATATTGCTAGGGAAAAGACACACCAAATTATTTTTGCAGATACCGAAGATTGAAGACAACGAAAAAATGGAATTTCCAAAAGAATTCATTCTTACACCATAAAATTTATTTGCATGGAAGGAGAAGATGATAATGCATCTTTGAGGTAGAGGATTATATTGATTAACCATGAAAATAGAGACAGAACCAACATCATCCATAGAAAAATACAAGTATCTAAATCAAATGGATGAAGCGTTTGGAACAATTTACAATCTCATTTCTCCTGAACTCTTCTTTCACATATCCTCCTGTAAAAGCCCCAATGAATCCTGGACCACCATGGAAGGGATTTTTGGCAAACAGGACGAGATGAAGGGACACATGATTGAGGTGGAATTGCTCAAATTGGATCCAAAAACCTTTTACAATCTCCAAGATTTCTTTACCAAATATAAGGTTTTGTTCTCTCAACTCAAGACTTGTGGGGTTGATAAATTTAAGGAGGAGAAACAAATGGTTCTCACCATTCTCTACCAACTTGGCCCATAATACTCAGTGTTTGTATCCACATTCCATTTAGTTAGGTTCGCCTCTGAATCCACCTGGACGTTTCCCTCTCTTGAGGCCTTTATCAAGTCTCTGACAAAATAGTAGAACAAGCTCATCAATATGGGAAATATCAAAGGCCCAAAGGCGCATGCACTTACTGTGAAAGATGGTAGCAGTAATCAATATTAGAAATCTAAAGATAGAGACAAAATAAAATCACAAGCAAATCTGAAGAAGGAAGGGTACTCAAAACCCTTTAGTGATGCCTCCAGATCAAAAGGTGAAAAGGGAAGAAAAGGGGAGAAATGCACTTACTTCCATAAATGATTCCATCCAGAGTCCACATGTATGCAGAAAAAGATAGATCAAATGGCCCAAATACTTTAGCAAAACAACCTTCAATATCGCATCCTCGAGGGTGCCAAGAATAAGAATCCATAAGATCAAAATCCTAAGTAAGGAAATTCTAGTCATGCTTTGATTTCCGTCAACTCCTCTCTCGATGTTTGGATCATAGATTCAAATGCATCACACCACATGGATTCCACAAAATAAGTCTATTCTTCATTGGATTCATGCAAAGGTACTCCTATTCTGATGGGGGAAAACTCTCCAGTCAAGGTCACGGGCAAAGGAAGAATTGAACTCACAAACGAAATCTTTGAGATGTGCTTCATGTTCCCAAACTTTCTGTCAATATTCTCTCTGTGTATCAAATGGATAATTACGACACCGGAAAGAGAGTCATATTCACACCTGATGAAGTGGATATCTATGACATGCAAACCAATTCCAGGGTTAATACATGTGAGGTAAATCATCAATCTAGACTCTACACATTTTCTGAATTTATTGAACCAGATTATGCATTAATGCTTACCCATGCTGATGAAAGAAGTAGGATATGACACGAAAGGTTCGGACATTTAAATTTCAAATATATGAAACAACTTAGAAAGCATGGAATGATTGATGGTCTACCCGACATCCACTTCTCCAAAGGAATTTGTGAGGGGTGTGTTCTTAGAAACACCCTCAAGAGAAATTCGACAAAGGAAAGACTCAGAAGGCTTCCTCTCCTTTAGATATGATCCATAGTGACCTCATGGGACCTTTTCCGCATTTATTAATAATTAAAGCAAGGTACATGATCTTTTTTGTTGATGATTTCTCATGCTTCACAAGGATTTTCTTTCTCAGGAAAAAATTAGATGTCTTTCAACACCTCAAAGATTTTAAAGCCCTTGTTGAGACACAATCATGAAAGAAAATCAAAGTCCTCCAAATAGAAAATGGGGGAGAGTATGTCAACCATGAGATACCAAATCTTTTTCATGAGGCAATGATTCAGTTGTAGCACACGGTTCCCTATACTCTGCAACAAAATAGAGTTGTTGAGCGAAAAAATAGATTTCTAAAAGAGATAGCATCTTGCATGCTACATGCAAATTCACTTCCACGGATATTATGGGTTGAAGCAATTAATTGTTCAACCTACATCCAAAACAAATATCCCCATAGATTTGTCAAGGATAAGACCCCTTACAAGGCTTGGAGCGGCCTCAAACTGGAAGTGACCCACTTCCATATTTTCATCTCATGTGCATGGGTCAGGATTCCCTTTGAGAAGAGGAAGGCACTTGATCCACAGAGAACATAGTGTATCATTGTTGGATACCCCAACGGTGTGAAGGGATACAAAATCATTGATATTTCCTCAGATTGGCTCATCATTGAGCGTAGTGTCCAATTCTAGGAAAGTGTATCACATGTACCTTAGCAACCGCATGCAGACACTTTTGTTCCTCCACATGTCAGAGATGATGAGCATGCACATGCTGACTCTTCTTCATATGAGAGTTTTGATTCAGAGGATTCAGATGATCCAGATATAGATTCAGTACAGTCAGATGCAGATTCAGTAGATCCATATGCATATGTAGGGCCAAAGTAGAGGCCCAAGTGGGAAAAGACTACTCTTTAGGATGTAGGGGATCTTGTTGGGGATCCAATTGATACTAAGAGGACTCGATCTGATTTCGAGGAGCCTCCTCTTGCAATCACTGCCACTGAACCAAAGCCACCCAGGCATCTTTTCTTGGTTCATTATTCATATCCACAATCTTATGGAGAGGCTGCTGGAAATCCCTTTTGGTAATCCTCCATGCAGGAGGAGTACAACTCCCTCATCAAGAACCATACTTGGGATCTAGTTCCCCTTCCTTCAGGAAGGAAACTTATCAGGTGCAGATGGGTCTACAGGACTAAGAGTGCAGTCGATGGACAGGTTAGCAAATACAAATCTAGGTTAGTTTCCAAAGTATTTCAACAGGTGCATGGCATTGACTATGATGAGACCTTCACTCCAGTAGTGAAGATGGATTCCATACATTTGGCACTTTCCATTACGGTAACCAAGGGATGGTAAGTCCATCATATGGGCGTGAATAATGTATTTCTTCACGATGATCTCTCTGAGGAGATATATATGGAGAAGCCCAAGGGATTTATGCAGGATTCATCTTTGGTCTATCGACTAAAGAAGTCTCTTTATGGCCTCAAGCAGGCTCTGAGGGAATGGTATGCCTAGATGGACTCCTACCTCTTATCACAGAACTTTGTATGTTGTAAGTTAGACCTGAATGTTTACATGCTTAAGACGATTGATTCACTTCTACTCCTAGTTTTGTATGTTGATGATTTTCTAATCATTGGTTGCTCGACTTCAAGGATTGTTGTAGTCAAGAGGATTCTGCATGACAGGTTCTTAATGTAAGACATGGGTCCTCTAAATTTCTTGCTTGGAATTGAGATTATTTAGGATGAATCATGCATCAAACTGAATAAGGCAAAGTATGCACGAGATCTCCTTGAGAGATTTCACATGACATATTGCAAGTTTACCCTAACTCCTTTCATATCAGGACTCAGACTTGAGGATGGTGGGGATTCTCCATTGGTTGACAACACACTATACATACAATTAGTGGGGATCTTGTTGTATCTCACACACTCTAGACCAAACCTCTTCTATGCAGTTGGAGCAGTCTCCTGGTTCATGTAGGAGTCACATAAGCTACATTGGACCTCATCGATTTCACTGATTCTAACTAGGTTGGCGATATAACTGATTGCAACTCCACCTATGGTTACTCACTCAGTCCTGGTTTTGGGCCTATCTTTTGGTCAAGAAAGAAGATGGCTGATATTGCTCTATCTTCAGTCGAGGTAGTGTACAGAGGAGTAGTTAACATAACCATTCAGGCTATTTGGCTACAACATTTTCTCACTGAGTTGGGAATTTAGTTTTATCAGTCGATCGTCATATGGTCTGACAACTAGAGAACTCTGAAGTTCTGTATAGATCCAGTTCATAGGTAGAGGAAAAAGAACATATATATCCACATGCACTACATATGGGACTTAGTACACGAGGGGATCATCAACCTGCAGTTTTTTCCTTCAGCAGAACAAACTGCAGACATCTTCACCAAGACCTTCACTGAGTAGAAGTTTCATTCTCTGCGCAGTCATCTTGGAGTGAAGGATGCAACTTCCTAGCAACTATCAGTTCTTCTTTTTACATACATTGTAATTTGAGGGGGCNGGTTTTACCTATGTTTATTAGTCATTATTCAGTCTCCTATATTTTAGGAAGAATATTCCTCTAGGGAGAATATTCTCTTCAGTTCACACTTCAGTTTGATCAGTTGAGTGGATTCTAGATGCCACAATGAGATTATCACCATGCAACATTGGGATAATCATCAGGTCATGCACATTGTCCTTGGGATCATCACCATAATATCGCATTACTCATAATTCCTTGATATCCTCCTCACTTCACTCTATTTCATTCAGTTAACTGAAGACTAAGAGACTAGTTAACTCAGACTAGGTGGCAGTTCACTCCCGTAACTTTCTGAGAGACTAGACTAGGTGGAAATTTACTCCCATAATTGTTGGTGTGTGTCCATATCACTCTAGAACACCACTATGGTGCATTGGCATCTCCTCCAGTGCACATTAGTTGAGTTATACAGAGTATATCATGTGTAAATTATCATTCATTCATTTTGGTTAATGAGAATTTTTCCATTATTTTCTCTTCTGCTTCTCTTTTCTCGTATTTTCTCTGCAACTGTGTATGTCAATTCCTAGCTAGATCTATTATGTGTCGGTTCAAAAAATTTACAAGAAGGTATAAGGAAACAACCTACATAACAAATCTCCATGTCGGACATTTAGAAACCGAGTGGCTAAATTTTATTTTTTTTATGTGGTCCTCTGGTGAGCCTAGTTTATCTGGATCAAATTTGGGAAGACCCTTTTGAGATTTTTGGGAATATCATGTATAGGTTATGCTAATTTTAGAGCTCCTTCAAACAACCACAATTATGGAGCTTCCCTTCATTCTTGATGTTCACCCATGATCTATTCAAGGTTAATTTCAATATTTTCACCGTCAAGATTATGTTCGAACTCAAGAGGGGTTGGGGGAAATTGGTTCAAAGGTACAGGTATGTCTTCGGAAGATATTTCAATCAAATATTATATAGAATTAACAAGGATTTTTGGCTATGTGTTTGGTCTTTTTGTACTGCAGTTCTTTTTGGAATCTCTGAAGTTGTAGGTAATTTTGCAAGCAATTTAGTGTAGGCTCGAGTGATATGACAAGTTTCTATAAATTCCTCATAGGGAATAAGAAACCAAGTTTCTATATATGGGTCGGGAATGCTAGTGAAACTTCCAAATGTGGGATTTGTATATTCAAAGTTAACATACTGCTCTAAGTCATTATGAGGGAAAAGAGTATGACAAAAGGTATTTTCAGAAGACTGACCATGATTATTTAGATTGTTTATGTAAACCATACTTTCATGCCCTCCTTCTAACACCAATTCTATTGACGAGGTTGAAATTTTCCTGTCATAGTAAGGGGTACTCCCCGATACATAGTTCCAAGTTGACTATGCGTCGTTTGGTTTAGGATACCCATCCGAAATGTGGTTCGGATTCCATTACTGGTTATGAGGGTGGATAGGGATGGTTATGAAATGGAATATGTATATGAATACTATATATGAAAATATATTTAATCTACTTATAATCTATCCTATCATATCCTAGCTAAGAGAAAACTATAGTAACCAGTTGAGTTGTAAATGTGACTAAAATCTGTTAGAAACCCCACACAGATAGCTCAATTTAAGGTGCAAAGTTAGAAACATGTGCATACATACATAGAAAAGTATAAATTATATTTATGCATACATTAATAACTCATGATCTTAGGACTTATAGATATAAGAAAGAATAACAAGACTAGAAAATAACATTGAATGCATTATATTAGTCTATAAGAGAGTAATATTCTTACAATCCATGTGAACAACATGCATTCTACTTGAAGTAGTTCACATCAAAAAAATCACACACATAAGTTCTTCTTCTTTCCTAAAACTGTCCTTGA
>JASDQU010373880.1:35738-59541 GCA_032191745.1 Picea mariana | reverse complement strand
TCAAGGTAAGATAATGATCAAGAACATAAGTCTGATAAAACCTTAATCAATCATACGATAAACCAGTGATCAAGTATCAACCAACAAATCAAAAAGACGACGACAGTATAATCAACGAAATAGGTGTTTTCACATTTGCAATTGTGAAAACTGAGTCGAAATTGAATTGTAATGGTTGCAAAAACGAGACAGATGTCCATTAGCACAATGCGACAATGATTTGTCACGATACCGCAAGGGGTGTAGGCAGCTTTTGAGAGTAATCAAAAAAAATTTGGGTTGGCTGCCAACAAAACCCTACTACACTTTGTGATGCTACTGAAGGTGCCAATGGGGACCCTTTGGTGTGTTATATTTCTTTCATGGTATGGATTCAAAGATTGGTGTAAATGCATTTCTTAGGCCCTATTTAAATATTTTTAGGGTCAATATTCATGAATTAGTCCTCAAACAACCACCTTAGACATTTTTATAGTATCTTTTGCCTTCAAATATGAATATAAGCACCATTATTATTTTTTGCAAAAATATTTGTCTCTCTACAATGCTTAAATATTTTTAGTCTTGGGGTGCAAAGAGGATGAACCTTTGTATATTATTTTAGAGATTATAGGGTAGCATGGGTATCTTATATGGTATCATGGGCATAGGGAAAAGGTGGAAGCATGGTATATTTTATGGTGATGGATGAGAAGAGGATAACATTGATAAAAAATGGTGTTTCTAGATTGAAGCATTTGGCTGGTCTAGTAGAGGGAGTTTAATGGGTTGTTTGAAGCATGATGACATGGTGTGGCTCTAAGCTCTATATTGTAGGAGGTTGGTATAGTTGTGAGGTGGTATGGAAGGTAGGCACAAACTCTGGTGAGTACTATTATGTCCAAAGGAATAATCCATATACTAGGGTTATTGCTTCATGAATAATGCTAGGGGAGGGGTTCTATCATTAACAATTGGTGAAAATTTTCATTAGGGTTTGAGAGAATAAATTTTAAAGGGTTGTACCTCACTAGATATTGATACGAAGCACAACATATTATTCAAACCATTAGGTTAAGATTGTTGTGATGCTACTGGAGGTTCCATTTCCAACATCATCTAACCCTCATCATTCCAATGCTTTTCATACTTCATCATTTATTTGTTGTTGTTATAAATTCTCCTACAACCATTAGGGATTGAGAAAATTTCATCCAATTAACTTGATTTCACAATAACTCAAGAATATAATCATTTTATAACATCTTACTTGCATTCTGCTTGGTATTGGGCATAATTTCCATGGTTACATTGTTGAGTTGAAGCAATTTTTCTTATTGCTATTATAAAATTGTCATTGTTGAAGTATCATTATCTTTATTAAAAGTTTTGTTGCAACAATAAATTCTCTATGGTTTATTGTCCTTTTACTTTGAATTTGACACACATATTTCATTGCATTTCACTAGATTAATATCATTTTTTGTCACTGTTAAAAAACTATTGCATGTTGAAGTGCATTGTTTCTATTTACAAGTTTTATTACAACAACTCTTTCTCCTTGATAACTAATGTCTTGACGATCATTCTCACTCTTTTACACTATCTTATTGGCATTAAATGCATTAGAAAACCTCTCAATTCCATGCCAAGCCTATCTTTCTGAGAATCATTGGGTGGTGTTGAAAACACCATTATTATTATTGATGGGCCTTCATGTGCCTATAATTTTTTGGATAACCTGGGTGACACAAAGGACACAATTACACGTCATTTATAAATTATTTGAAAATTGAACAAAAGAAACAAAAAATACACATATCTTGAAATAGAATAGAAAATAACTAATATACCACATACCTATCTACATAGCTATGGTCATTCAAGTAGACCATGAGGATCACTTCTAATACTAATGGTCTCCATTATCACATGAAGTTGTCTTGGGTCTTTTATCCCTTAGGTTTTAATTTTTATCCTTTAGTCTTTAGGTTTGATTTATTTTTCTTTTTGTGATTTTCTTAGGTTAGTCTAAACAAATAAAGACTTGGGTTTTGTCTCACTTTTTGGCCCACATATATGATTTTATCCTAGGTTCATTTTATGGTTCATGTCTTTGACTCACCTTTTGACTTGACACCAAGCATTATCAACCCCATGATCCTAACGACTTGACAAGTCACTCCATCCACTCATGCTCTTTATCCTTTCCATGTTTTCCCTATGTCTGTTAAGGGGGTCAAATCAAATTTTGAAAAGGGCATTGTCAACTCACTAGGAGTTTTCATAGCACACCTTTGTCCTATGCTCCTTTACCATAATTCTCCATAATCAAATGATGTCATGTTTTCCATTGTTTTCAACGCCCTTGTATTTAAAAAGGAATATCGAGATTTGGTCATTTATGAGCTTTCTAACTGTTTATCAATTTGAATTTTTCTCGCAAGCTCGGTGCTACTGAAATCACTAGTTCATACAAGCTACAGATTGTGGTACGAGATCGAATGTTAGAGATGAATTGGAGGATGAGGTGGATGTAGTAGTTCCATATCCTATTTCAGATCTTCCATTATCATCCATGACCTCCAGGTATTTCGTGAGTCCTTTCAGTTGCATGGAAAAGTCTTAAGATACCCCTGCCTGATCTTTTGGTAGCACCTGACGCTGCAAACTGCATCCTCTCTCATCCATTTTCATCCATAGTTATTCTCCCACAGACTTCATAAACATTTTCCAACTGAATTTCACCTATACTAGAGGTCAATCCATTTTTCTTCTGAATAATGAATGCCCATTCATCCACTTTGCTCTTGTTTCCACACTATGCTACAAATAGCCACTTCCTAAACTACACTACGGATCCCCTATCTCATTGTTTAGTTTTTATTTGGATTTGTCAATTCCATCTTATGTTTTCACAAATATCTATGCATTATCCTATTTTATTCATCGTTTCATCCTTCGTTTTATCTCAAAATTTGCTGGCAGTGAGGAGAGTAGTAGTCCCTACCCTTTAAATCTTTGATGACCATTGTATGGTGGCATAAAACTATGTAATACATCCCTGCATACATTTCCTCAGAGTTTCTTTCTCTCATTTTTTAAAAGAAAATCCATCAGACTAGTCTATTGTTAATTCAAAATGAGTTGGAGGAAAATCCTTGAGAGAGAAACCATTAGCCACTATCAATTCTCATAGATATTTGCCTATGTTTGGTTCCTTTACTCCTCATTACATCACATACTTTGATCCCCTATTTAATCCATGGAGACACCTCAAAGGAAAAAGTCTAAAAAAGGAGGGAGTGTGGTTAGGACCGAACCTTTTGACATGCACCTGTTTGATGTTGAGCCAGTGGTCAAGGAGGTTTTCCAAAGGGTTGGATACCTCTCTTTTTTTCAAAACATGCAGAGGGTACACCCTAAAGTAGCAAGGAAGTTTTCATTACATTTTGATGGCATTGCGATGAAGGTGGGAAACCTTGAGTTTGAGGTATCTGAGGCCTCTATTGTAGCAACCACTGAGATACCTAATACTGGTGAGAGGTGGTTCAAATCCACGATTCTCAATGTTTCATTTTCCAAGGGCTTCCTCAAACCAGACTATCATAAAGACAATTTTCTAAGGGAGTGCCTAGGAGCCACCTAGCTAAAGTGTTTGATAAAATGTTGAATATCATCCAAAGATATTTTACATATGAGGGAAGGTTTAACATGATATACTAGTATCATATAATACTCTTGCTACATTTCACCGGTAAGGATGCAATGAATATCCATTTTTATCTTTTGAGGAGTATGGGAAAGGTGTATGATAGAGTCCAATCCAATTCCAAGGCTGTGGACACTAGTGTCTTACAATCTGGGTTGACCAGGATGATGATGATGGAAGAATTGAATAAAAGGAACATTCCTTGGGAACACTTCATTGTCACTGCCCATATGCAACTAGAGATAGCCTCTACCCCTCAATATAGGATGCAAATCCCTTTTCTATCTAGTAGTTTTTCCCCTGCAAGAACAAGAAGGAAGAGAAAAAGAAAACCCACTACCTAAGACAAAGAAACCCCCAAGGAAATTGAATAATAAGATAGGGAGGTTCATCACTCTCCACAAAGATATTTTTCACCTCCTCTTGCACCTGAATTGGAAGAAGTCCCTTCATCCACCAAAACCATAGCCAAGAGGGGAAGGAATTTGCATTTCCCTTCACTTGCTCCAACAACTAAGATTAGAATCAGGACACATTTTACTAGATCATCAGCCCTCAAGGAAGTTGTTGAAGAAGAAGTATTACCCAAGGTCTTAGCTCCAAGGAAAGAGAAAGATATGGGTAAAGGCATTGAGAATCCTATTGAGTTGATATACAGAGCCTCTATTCAACAGAAAGACAAAGGTAAATCCACTGAGAAACCTATTGAGGTGATCAACATCAACACTCCACCTAGTAATCCCACTTTCAAAATATTGATTAGACAACTCAGGGAGGATAGGAAAGAAGTTGCTCGTTTGAAGGAAGAAAGTTTGACTAAGAGAAGAAAGATGAAGGATCTCATGGAAATGTATAGTGAAACCCTTGATCTGGCAAGGTTTTCGGCAAGAAGAGCCCTGCCTCTCCATAGGAAACTTAAGACCCTCTATAGCCAAAACAAAAGCTTTCAGTCCCAAAACATAAATCTCAAAGAGGAATTGTAGCATTTCAAGGATGAACTGCCCCAAAGGAAATTAAATGTTCTGGTACAAGATTCAATAGAAAGAGATGAACATGCAATTAAGAGGAGTATCCCTACAAAGGAAAAATATGTTTCTATGACACAGGGAAGTTATCCTGCAACAAGGAGGAGTGCTAGATTGATGAAGTAGTGGGGGGATGACATATCCATTTTTGTGGGTAGTATATTTTTTCAAGTTTGAAATGATCAAGGAAGTATGATTTTTTCTACCTATATAGACATCTACAGGCTCATAGTACATCAGCTAATTTTTTTGTGTTTTTGAAGAATTGATTACATCACATAGAAAAAACACAGAGATTCTGTAGTGCCATGGCACTATGGAATCATCTACACAGAATGCTCTGCAATTGCGCTACCGAAGGCACTACGAAATATCCTAGCCAGAATTAACAATGGAGTTGCAGAATCTGCAAAACTATTTTAGGAGTGGCGCTACCGAATCTGCAGAACTATTACACAAGAGTGGTGCTATCAAATCTGCGGGATTATTTCAGGAGGGGTGCTACAAAAATTTCACAGTCATTACACAAGAGTGGCGCTACGAAAACTGCAGACCTGTTTTAGGAGTGGCACCATGAAATCTACAGAGCTATTTCAGAGTAAGCACTACGAAATCTACAGAGTTGTTTTGAAAAGGGATACAAAATTGGCTACCAAATGCGCTACAAAATGACGCTACAAACTGACCCTTGCAGTCAAAGGTTCGAATTCATGACTCCCTCTTAATTGTTGATGATGTAGAGAAAATCAAGGATCATAGGTGGCAAATTGGAAGCAACATACAACCATTGGAGGAAACTTGGCATTAAAAAATAATGCGCCTAAGCTAGAAGACATGACTTTTAATTCTTGTTGGAGTGGTTGCCAACATGGCTCCTAAATTGTAGAAGTTTGTTAAGATCTGTTAGCATAGGTGTTATAATTTTAGTTGTTTTGGAGAATCCTAGGATAGGAGGGCCAACAAGCACTTCTAGTTGTCCCCTCTTTTGATTATAAATACATCTTCTAAATGATTAGAGAGGTTTGAATGGTTGAGCAAGGCTCCCTAATTGTAATATTTTTACTAAGTAAGTTGTTCTCCGGTTATGTATTGGACTTGAGACATTTTGATTAATAGAAGTCGGTTTCTTTTTTATATAATCTTGTTGCTTCTTATACTGAAATACTCATGATTGGATGATCTATATGAGATGTTGTGGTTGTGTTATGATGAATGTTTTATTTTAATATTGCTATGGATATTTTTCAGTGTTCTTAAACTTTAAGTTCAAGAAGTTCTTATGACCAAGTTTTTCTTCCCTTGGCTGCTTGAAGACCCGATGTCAATAGAAAACCTTTACACCTTCCTCACTAAGTCTTCATCCTATTCAATTTTACTCCAAATCACTGAATGAAGTTAATCAAGACCTCATTTTCTTATGCATGCTAGCCCATATTTTTGAGTTAAAACATTATTATTCTGAGTTTTGTCAATTTGACCTTTAATCACTCATTTACATTTACAAATATTTTGATGGGTATTGGGATTATCGTCTTGCAATTTGAGGTTGATTCTCAGTTCTAACAGTCTCTATTAACTTCTCGTGCTTAGAGGAAGGCAAGAAGTACCATACCTTTGATGAGTTCTTCCTTGAAGTGGTTTGTAGTTGGAAGTTTGTACCAAGAACTAAGATCTAAAAGTGGTATACAACTTCACCCGGTCTATAATATTGAAATACATAACCACCTTTATTCTGTGTTCTTTCATCTTGTGTTAGATATTCTCCTTTAATAACACCATTGAACCAATCAGAAATTGAATGCATTTGGTGATCCAGAAGGATCCAAAATAATCAAAAAATGATATTCTCAAATTCTCTTGAAAATGATTTCATTGCGTAGAGCTTGGTGAGATATTTTGAACAGCATAAAAATTTCCTCAAACGAAATTCATATGAGAAAGTTATGATCGTTTAAAGGTATGCAAAAACATGCAAAATGGGGGTGCCACGTGGTAGCTCCACAAGATGTCACGTGGTAGGACCATCCATATGAATGATAAGGAATAGAATGATGTCATCATGATTTCATCGTGATGATGTGGTAGAATGAGAGGCTTCCATGTGTCACTCATTTTTGGCACCTAGTTGAACCTATCCAAAAGTCACACATGGTAGGCCATATTGATGATGTGGCATTGATATGGAATCCATATGTTGAGGTGGAAACTAACATGGAAGGTGACTGGGTAGATGATGTTGTGTTGATGTAGACAAGTGAATTGCAACCACATGGAAAAATGAGAAGTTTCCACATGGCATCTCCATTGTGGCCACAAAGAGTGTGCTAACCTCCACAACTATTTGTGCATGGGTTTAATGTTATGTATGATTGGTTGCAACTATATATTAAATATATAAAATGAATTGGATATTTGGTGGATCAATCCCATGAGCTCTAGGTTATATTCCAAAAGTATAACCACTATGCCAACCATTTCAATTATGTTCATTGATGATATTTAATTAATTTTGTTTGGAACTAATTTCAGTTGCACCAATGCAAACATATTTAAATCTGGTTTTTGGCCTATATAAACCCAACACTAGATGAAAACACAACACAAGAATTCATGCCAAGAGTGGGTCTACATAGAATTTCATGCCAAGTTCATATTTGTATCATGTTTCATGCAAGAGGTGTTCATATTTTTGGCTTACCTCGTTTTGCATGCCATAGAGTTCTTTGAGGAAAGTATAGAGTGTTTATAATAATTTTTCTCAAAATTTCGAGAGGAATCTATTGATGATGTCAATTTTGTGAAAAAGTGTTGTGTATGAAATTCCATCTTGAATTTTTCATTTATGAGATCCATGGTCTCGTTATGCGTGCAATAGGGGGTCTTTGGGAACATGTTCATAACATAGTCAAGTTTATTCTTATTTTTCTCAAAATTTTGAGAGGAATTCAGTGATGACCTCTGTTTTTTGGATTGAGCAACAGAATTGAAGGGTGTTTTTTGGTGCAATTATATGTTCAATACATTGCGATCATTTAATATGTCAATCGGGTTTCATAATCATTAGAGTTGATGCACTATATGTGTCAATACCAGATAAAATCCTATGTCTGATGAGTATAGCCTACATAAAAAAAAACACTCTAAAACCAATACTTTGTTTTCACACTTTTTAAGTAACACTCTCCACACAGTTCAAACATAAAAAAGAAAAACTCATAAACAAGCCTATGATCTAAAGCTCTTGCTCAAGTGATGAATCTATTCATTACATGCTTATGAACGGGAAATATGAACTTTAACTCTGTTTCTTGTAGAAAATAAACTAACAACAATTAACACTCTACATATTCTTAAGAGAAAACTCAATCAATCCTAGAACAAATACCAGGCAAAGTAGGACACTCCATTATAGGTGCATGTAAGGGAGATGGAGGTCTTGATTGTGCATGTGTTTACAATATGTATCCTAATCAATTCTGGAAGAAAATCTAGGTGTGGTGAGATACTCAATTATAGGCTCATGTAGGGTGAAAAAGATGGATATTTGACTTGTCCCTAGATTTGAAAAATAAAAACAAACACTAAAGCATTTATTCTAACAAATGAGTGCCTTCATATACACACACAAACATAACAAGTAATTACTCAAAAACCGTTGCACTCATAAATCTCACATTGCACACGAAGCTCTCACTCACTTAGAATTACCACACATATATATTGCATGCTATCAAGTGTATCACTGAGACATAACAGGAATAAATTTAGATTCTATGATCAAACATATAATTATTCTATCCACACAGAAAACCTAAATTATATTCACAAATAAATACAAGGAAGCTTACCTTGGTTGGGTCAGTGGGCCCTTCCCCTACCAACAAGGAAACTTTTAAAAGAAAATTGCAGAACATAATATTTGAACACACACATAGAATCCATGAACTACAATTTATATCATTACTTCAGAAAACATGGGTACAATCAACAATATTCAAGAATCAATCTTACAGAATAACAATGCTTAATTATATCTCTTTGTATCTATAATCTACAAGGATCTCTATTTAAAGATAAACAACCATTACAATCAAAGACTAGAGATAACATCAAGTGTCTACACAAATATTACAATCAGTTAATGTATCATTTTTCATGGGAACAATTTCATCCTCATGACACGAAGTGCATGAGTGATGAAATGTATCGTGGTCTTCAACAAACAAAGAATGTTTGAGCCAAAAAATGCCTTGGATCCATCAATAAAAACCTTGTTCAAACACCCAAGCCTTCAAATGAGGAACTGGTATCGGACGCACACAACTGGATAAAAATACTGGTACCAAACGCACAGAGTCACATAAATCGGTATTGGATGCACATAGTCACATAAATCAGTACCAAATGAGTGCAAAAATAGGTATCGGGAGAACTTAGCATTGGTACCAAATGAGCGCATAGATAGGTACCGAAAGAGCGCATAAACAGAAATAGGTACCGTAAGAGTTGAGTACCATATGAACACCAAAAAAGGTATCGAATGAATAGGAGTTGTTTTCATAAGGTCTTCTTGGATCATTAAAAGTAATTAGAGAGAATTAAACATTAATTATTCAATATCAATTATTAATAAATGTCACAAATCATGATTAAACATAAGTTACCTCATATGTACACAAGAATGGATAAAAGACATGTCTGGTGAGGAAAATAGGAAAATAGTGCATATGTCTGAGGAAACATTGGTTAGGATATGGGACAAGATAAGGAAATTGGAGGTAACAAAAAGGAGACTCAACATTTCCCCCATGCCCAATTCATTGCATGTCCTCATGCAAAAATTGTTGAACCGGTCCTCAAAATTGCAAAATTGGTGTTGTCCTCCACCTTGCTTGAACATTAATTTGTTGGTTTTAAGATATAAAATGATAAATCCTCATCCTTAAGCTCCCTCTTAATCACTCGTGTGTACTATATTAGGTGCATAACCTTCTTGATCTTGGCAGAGACCTCATCGTGCTCATCCTGTAGTCTTCGGTTATTCTCCTTCAGCTATGCATTTTCTTTCTTGATGTGTTTTTCCAAGACTTTATACTCCTCCACTTATTGCTTCAATTATTCATACTGTTTTGTAAGACTTTCGACTTTCAATACCAATTGATGTTTTGTCAGAGGATTGATAGGCTCAAGTGTTTCTTTCTCAGTTATCTCCTCCCTGACTTCAACTTACCTTCTTAAATCCTTAAGTGTATGTGTCACTAATTCCTCAACTTCAGTAATATTCGTTACATACATATCTTCTTGCTCTGGTGAGGTTGGAATGTCAATTGTATCCTATAGGAAAGAAGGAATGTGAGGAATTGTCACATGCTTAGCCATTCTCTGAGTGTTTATGCGTACTGGACCTGATACTTCCTCAAGTGTGCTAATAGGAATAGAAATTTCCTTCTCAAACAATCTCCTTTTCTTCGTTTTAGGCTCAGAGATGGGAACCATACTTTGTTTTTCCTGTACCTTCCTCATTTTTCTTCTAAATGACTCATATGGAGGGGCTAGAACTTGGTCTTCTTGTGTAATCCTTGTATTTATGCCATAGGACTTAGATGTAGGGGTTGGAACATCTTCCTATGGTGTACTCCTTGTCTTTCTACTAGAGGAATATGTTATAGCACTCCCTTCATTGGCTCTAAATTTCTTCTTACATTTGACTCTCAATTCAGGGGTCTTCGCTAATTCTCCAACCTTCTCCCTAGGTAATTCAACAATTACTTATGGAACACTATCTGCAATTTATCCAAACTCCCCCTGAGGTAACTCAAAAATTACTTCAGGAACACTACCTACAATCTCTCCAGCATCACGACCAGACCTATGTCTCTTCCTCTTTTTCTCACTAATTTGCGTTTTTCTTTTAGTGGTTAGTTCTAAGAAAATTTTCTTGGTTTTGGATGATCATTCCACCATAGGTGTAGGTTGTTCAGCTAACACTATTGTCTTTCCTTTTTCCAATTTTCTTACAGTTTTTGGTGAACTAGGGTCAACATGATCTATTTCACTACTAGATTTATTTCCTTTCCTTCTACTGTCTCCCTTCTTCCTTCCTGACTCCTTACTATGTTCCCTATTATATTTCCTTCTACGGACTTAGAAACTTCTTGAGAAAATTTTTTTGTAAAGAGTTTCTTCCAACTGCTATCTCGTTTCCTCAACTCATGAAAAAACAATTGTTTCATCAACCCATGGTGATAGAGACAGGTTTCAGGCTTCTTAGAGGCAAACTTAACTCCTCTCACCATCTTATTCAGACTCATCCAAAGAAAATGGAGAAAGTTTAATTGTGGTCCTCCTTCAAAATGAAACAAGAGACTTAAATGATAAAGAAAATTTACTGCATACCTCCCTTCACAAGTTAAAAACTTTTGCAAGAAGACAAGCATCTTCCAATATTCTTCTTTGATCCAGCTCCTAGAGATACCTTTTCTCAAATATGGGTCCAAGTGCTCAGGCTTCAAAAATTTCTAACAAAGGCTCCTATCAATGATGATGCCTTTTAAATACTTCTCTCCCTTAGAAGGTAAGTATGTCTCTTATGCTATGGTGGCTTCAGTGATTTTGATTTTTAGTTCCCCCAACTGGATGCTCTCTCCATCATAACTTTGGGAAAAGGTGTGAGATACCCCCTCATGATGTCCTCTGAATTCTTCTAAGAAGGGAACCTAGTCGGCCCTTTCAAATTTCTCTTTGCATGCTTGATACTCCTTTTTTTCTTTCTACATATGGAACACGGGTTAGTGCTTGTCAAACCCCATGCTGGCTTAAAAACGGGTCTCAAAACAAGTGTAGGAAACATAATTTCGGCGATGGTTTGTTACTGGAAGAAAAATTACAAGAATAGGGTGATGGAGGTAGAGTAATGAGATAGTAGGATCGAATAGAGTGGTAGTGTATAGTATGAGGCGGGTAAATAACACTCATCTAGATGGATAAATTTTGTGGAGAATATATAATCATCATGGTTCAATCATAAAATTATTATCCACAAGGTAACGTCCTTTTCGAATCCACAAACAAAACACTTGTGCAGATATTGAAGAAAACCATTGACAACAAGCAAAGGAAATGACATTTGAAGCTAACAGATGAGTTATGGGAAAGAAGAATGACCCCGAAGGATAGCACTAGGATGTCTCTATATCTATTAGTTTATGGGAAGGAAGTGAAAATTTCAATTAGTCTTGAGCTCAATGCATTGATCTTTGTCATCAATACTGAAGATACAGATGACAGTTCTCCCATCCATAGGAGAATTGATCAGTTGTTGAAGTTAGAAGAAGAACAAAGCAAATCTATGAATCAAAATTATCAGAAGGAACAGAGCGTCAAAATATATTTTGATCAGAGCACAACTGTAAATAATTCCAAAAGAGAGAGTTGGTGCTACTTTGGAACAATGCCAAGGAGAAACCGTTGATGCATACAAAGTTCGAACCACTCTGGATCGGACCATACATCATTGAGAAGATATTGGGTTTTAAATCCTATATGCTCCAAGACATGAAGGGTAAAAGACTAATGTTGTCTTTCAAAGGGAAACATTTGAATTTTTTTCTCCTCCTAGTACTTTCTCATTCTCATTGTACATAATTTTATTTTTGTTAGTTTGTATATTCTTACTTTGACTCCATAGCCCAATGGGTGGAAGCACCTAGTCATGAAAGAATATAGATTCTTGACAACCCACAGGGGGTTATCATCCCACAGTTGGAGACAGGTGTTCAGATCATTTCCTTCTTACATAATTTCCTTCCCTTTATCTATTTTCCCAACTCCTTGTGTTTTTTTATTTTCCCTCTTCTATACTTACCCCAATTCCCCTTTTCTTTTTTCCCTTCGATTCTCCCTTTCTAGTTCTTATACTTAGCAGTTTTCTCCAAAAAAATGGGTTCACAAGTTGGTGGATTCATGGATCCTCATCTCCATCTACACTCTCACATAATGAGTATGACCAACTACCACATTATTCTATACTTCAGTGTTTTCTACGGTCGCGGGCTCCTGGATTGGTGGGGTATAAATCTCATGTCCCATGCTCCGTGATATACATTTTGCATCCAAAAGATCCATGATATAGATTTTGACCCTCGAACTCCTCGAGCTTCCAAGTATCTCATTTCTCCTATCTTGAGCCCATCTGAATGCATCACAACACTTATCCAATTTTTGACCTTCTACATTCGCGGGTTTGTAGGTTCCCGGGTTGGTGGGTTCACAAAATTTTCAAATCCTATTTTTCTCCCACCTGTCCCCACCACCTTCGCGCTTTTCCCAATATGCATTTAGTATGGTTTAATTATAATAACTCATTATGTAGGTCCCATAAATATTGTCATTAATAGGTGAAGGGATTGAGGAATTTCCTCATTAAACAACATTAAAGCATGAATTTTGGAAGATTATATATTATCTCTCAACTGCTCGTTTCTAATATTATCTGGATCAAAAGAACACTCTCATCAACTTATGGTAGCATCAGCTCGACAAAATTTCTTTGGATACACCTTGAACATTTTTGGACAAGAGGATAATAATTTTTAGTGGTCTAGAGCATACTCTTATTATTCATCTCCTTCTGCTCAGAAGGAAGTAATTTGGACGTCCGGAATTGCGCATGCAGGTTGTGTTCCTAAAGTTTTTGAATGAAAGGAATTGGATTCTTGGTGGGTCGACCATTCTCTCGACATTCTTTCACTGCAATTATTCCATTAAATGTTGAAACTCCTAGAGCCGACACTCACCTTCAAAGGTGAAGATTGCAGGGACTTCTTGAAAAAACATGACAACGGCTTGGATATTTTACCAAAGAAGGTTTCTACCTTGATGTTGTGGTACCCTTTGGTATTAAAGTTTCCAACATGTCAGAGTTGAAGAGAAGAGTGGAGGATCTTCCCTCTCCAAGTTGGATCAAGTAGTTGAATGGTTGTTGGAAAGAGAAAATAAATAACTTGAACAACATCGTTCAGGCATGCAGCCAATCCATAACAAGGAGAGAATAGCTATTCAAAACACTCACGGAGATGGACCTAGCCAGAATGACTAACGAGGTCCAATATCCCAAGTTGATCCCCAACTCGATTTTCCTAAAAAAACAACAGTTCAATGAGCAAGTTGATATTTTTAAAGGATTGTCAGTTGAAAATTTCTATGGAATAATTGAATATGATGAAAACACCATAGATAACTGGCTAGTAGATTATTCTGTAAAAAATTAGGATATTGAAGAAATATTACATGGCCTTCCATTGATCTCTATGACTTGGAGGGTGAGTTGTTCAATATTAAAATCTAACATGAAATCAACATGGCATGTATGAAAAGTTACATCGAAGAATGGTTCAAAAGGCTATCGGAAAAATGAAAAATGAAGGGAAAGAAGCAATTGAAATGGTTCCTGTAACCATCAATGAAAATGATAAAAGGACATCAACGTGAAAATGAAGACACAAGAAACCATCATATTAAGTTTACGTTGATCACATATTTCTTGTCTTTATGAAGTCCTTCATCCAATTACTCCACCTCTTTCACTAGAAAGGTTTAACCGAAGACTGATAGCTCTTTTTTTCTTCTCACTAGGTCTTGTTGATTCTTCTACCATCCACCATCTTCTCTCTAAAAAAATTATTTCTTGTATTTATTTTCTTTATGGTCTCCGGGGGCCCCAATCCCAATCTTTAATACAAACACATTTACAATTTCAAGAATATGTAATAGACTATATATTTTTTGAAATTCCAAGAGAACTATTTCGGGAACAATCTCACATGTTATTTGTAACCATGTTTTCATAATATAAAGTATTTGAGGTTGATATATCATTATATTTATTTGAGCTACCCATGTTTCCACTCTGTTAAAGTTATCGTATGCATGCAGATCGTCTTCTTTTTTATTTTATGAGATCAGAAATATTTATCCCAAACTATAATGAATGTGAGGATATTTTACTTATCTGCTTTAAATGTGTGATTCTTGGTCCTTTCTCAGGAACTTTGTTTAAAAATAAAACAAAAACATTTTTCTTTTACTTTATTGTAATATTTATGTTTCTTTGAATTACTGTAACGAACTTCTGTCAAGTCCCACATTTTGAACATTTTAAAAATCTCAAGAAAATCTAAAGAGGAGTGCCACCTCTATAAAAACATAGGGGGATTTACATCCTCATGAGATTGTTGTTTCATTCCATAAGAGATTCAAGAGTCAACATTTTTGGTGACCATACTGGGGACATGAACTGAAAATTCGAAACCTGTCCCAACGTTTGTGAAATAATATATGACTTTAACCCAGGGTAATCAGCCTCATTTGGAAATTGGATTGAATAATCAATGAAACATTTTACACCAGTTGTACAAACTGGTAATAACAATAGCCCAGACTGGAGAAGAGTTAGAAGGGTCCTGTCAGATCTTATTCCAAGAAGAAGAAAGATAAATCATCTAAAGACAGAGGAGAGAGGAATGACAAGACCGAAGAAATCAAAAGGCTAGCCAAAGCAACACAAGAACAAGGTCGGGATTGAAGATAGATGATTACAAGGGATCCATTACTAGAAGTAAAAGAAATAAACTCTCTGTTATTAGAAGTGAAAATTCTAGACCTAAAGTCTCCCCAGACATGGCAGAAAGAAACGAACAACCCTGAAATGAGCATCATGAGGAGAGACAAGGAGGTGGAAGAGTTGTTGCAAGAAATCAGGGAAACCTAGGATTTGAAAATCAAAGGAGGGTAAGAGATTCCCCTCTAAATCGTATAGGTGAGAAACACGATCTCCATGTTCTCCCTAAGGGCACCTTAAAGGAATTTTCTGGATNCCACACTTATTTCTTGATGTTTTTTATTTTCATCGTGTTGAGCATGATGATGTCATGGTAAGGTTATTTATGAAAACCTTATTAGAAAGAGTGTATGAATGGTATACAACGTTTGTAGGTAGATCCATTTTCTCATTTAATTACCTCGAAGCTATGTTCATGACTATGTTTTCCCCTCCAATTTCTTATCATACCCTTCTCATTGATTTCACCCAGATTGGTTTAAGGAATAAGGAAAGGATACGAGATTTTAATCTCGGGTTCAATAAAAACTTGAGTAGGATTCCATAAGATAAAATACCAAATTACCCAATCATCCTTGGTTGTTATAAGAATGCAATTCCTCTAAATGTAAAATATGCTATTAGAACATCCCAAATGGATACTTTGGAGGAGGCAATGACTAAATCCACTGAGATGGAACAAATTATGATTTAAATGGGTGTCAACCTTGACATTATACTGGGAAGAGCACAAAGGCATTTGGGAGGATTAAATATTGATAACCAAGGATATTATAGTTCAAGAAAGAACTAATAATTCAAGCCTCAACCGGGTCAAAACCAAACGATTGGAGGAGGATTTTTCAAGGGAACCATACCTGATGTAAAGGTTTATCCTGTGGTGGCACAAGAAACTAAGAAAATAATTAAAATTGCACAAATGAATAGAACCATGAAACAAATGCATAATGAGATAACCAAACTAACAAGAGGGGATAATTACATGCCAAATCCAATAATTCCAATCCTGGAGCAAAGGAGGAACCCTCCCAAAGAAAACAAGGTGAGGTTTGAAAACAAAAATAACCCGCAAAGACCAAGGGTCCCCAGGAAACCTAATCCAAATGTGGTTGTTCTGGATTATGTCTCTGACGAGCAAATAATTGAGCAAGAGGATTATTACTCACCAGATGAGAGCTCTGAAACTGTGCAGATGGACGGATGTGAGACGTCCATGTATATATTTGAAGAGGGAGACAACGATCCCAACTCACAAGAAAATGTCTCCTAGACAAGAGGGTTTGTAAATAGACCAAAAAATAAAGGAGACTATGATAAAGAGAACCAAAAAGAAAAATAAAAGAAAAAACAAATGAGAAAGTGATGGATGGCGTTGGGATTAAAAGGAAACACATGTCATCAAACTCCACTCAAATGACATATAATGTTGTAGAATATTTGAGTAAATTAAGGACAACCCTTCCCTTTACAGAAGTGGTGAAGATTCCACAATAAAGAGAGAACATTTTGAAGTTGTTGATGATCCATATGAATGATAAGAAGACTTCATTACCAGTCCTAAACAAACCCCTGGCCAATCCACTACCAAGATGAGAGGTAAAATTCCTCCCTTTTACATTTCTATTGAAAATCATGATGTTGCACCACATAATTGTTTGGTTGACATTGGCACGATGAACAATATCATGCCACTGGAATTCATGGAGGCATTGGGCATGAGTTGCACCAAGTATTATGAGACCGGTGAAAGTATATATGCAATTGATTCTAGAAAAGAACTAGCTTATGGAGAAATCAAGGAATTTTATGCTTGGATCAAAGAAGCCCCCCATATAATTACAATTTTCAATATTATTGTGGTAGACCTTCCTCCGACAGATGGAGTTGTGCTAGGAAGAGACTGGACATCTATGATTGGAGGATATATAATGAATGATGGAAGTTGTATGATGCTGCCAAGCAAAGAAGGAGAAATGATTAAAGTGCCTTGTGAACCTAGAAAACCGTTCTCTTTTAAAAATAAGGACAATGAATTGATGGAGGATTATATTGGAATTGGAAACTACGCTATCCTAGACATAAAGCATAACGAAAATATGGAGAAATTGCAAGACATGGAGAATCAAGAGTATCCATTTGAGGGGTACCATAGGATTCCCTTTGATGGAGCTTGTTTGATCTCTAGAAATGGAGTTGGAATTGTTCTTATGAGTCCAAGTAATATCATGAATCCACACGCTATTAGACTTGATTTTTCATGAACCAATAACAAGGTAGAGCATGAAGCTTTGATTTAGGGGATGATTCTTTCATAGGAGATGAAAATAGAATATCTAATTGTAACTGGTGACTCAGATTTGGTCATCAATCAGGTGACTCAAAGGTATAAAATAAAAAAAGAAAGACTTAAGTTGTATTTTAAAAGGGTCAATGAATTGATGTAATCTTTCAGTTCCTTCAACATTTATTTTATTCCAAGGGATAATAATCACAAGGCATATTCACTAGCCTTGGCAGCCTCATTGTTAAATCCCGATGATACCCAAATAAAAAGGTATTTCCAAGTAGAAAGAGTTTTCCAACCATTCGTTCTCGATAATATTGAGTACTTGCAAGTGTTTGAAAACGATGAACAATTGGAATTTTTTTTAAATGATGATGATGATGATGAAGATCACTTGGCTGTTGTCCCCAAATATTTCTTAGAATCTGGATCACTTTTCATGAAAGATGATCATGCTAAGAATATCCTCGGAGATTTTTCAGTTCGAAAGGTACAAGAAATGAGAAAAGTCAATATTGGAATTGGCAGTTCCCCAAAGTATGTCAACTTGGGAGTTGATTGCAACACTGAGGAAGCAGATCAATATGTTTCCTTGTTCAAAGAATACATCGATGTGTTGGCTTGGAACTATGATGATTTAAAGTCCTATGATAAGGCTATATTCCAACATGTCATTCCTTTGAGGGAAGGAACCAAGCCAGTGAAGAAAAAGATAAGGATGATGAATCCCAAGATGAAACTTCTGGTAAAGCTTGAATTGGAGAAGTTGGAGAGGGCAGGAATAATTTATCCCATTATACACTCAGACTGGATTTCAAACCCGGTAATTGTAAGAAAAAATACCGGGGAAATCTAGATGTGTGTCGACTTTAGAGACCTTAAAAAATAGAGCATAAAGGATAACTTTCATTTTCATAATATGGAGTTCCTTCTCCAACAAGTTACTGGATCAGCCTACATGTCCATGTTGGATGGATTTTTGGGATATAATTAGGTCTTGGTATTTGAAGAGGACAGGGAAAAAAAAACATTTATCACACCTTGGGAGACATATGCATATGTTAGAATGACCTTTGGTTTGAAGAACATTGGAGCCACATTCCAGAGGGCCATGGATCATGCATTCAACGGGTCACATTCAGCGGAATTTTTATGGAAGACTATTAAGATGACTTGACAGTGCATTCAAAGAAAATAGAGGATCATACCCATCATTTGAGAAAGGTTTTTGAAATATGTATATTATATGGTGTTTCTCTGAATCCAAATAAATGCTTGTTCGATGTGACTCAAGAAAAATTGGGTGGGCCATATTGTATGTAAGGAAGGGATTTGCATAGATCCAAAAAGAATTAAATAAATAAATGAGCTCAACCACCCGACATCCAAGAAGGGAGTCCAATAATTTTTTAGCAAGATCAATTTCATGAAAATATTTTTTCTCGATTATGCAAGTATCATGAAGTCGATAAATTTGTTGCTGAAAAAAGGATCAGAGGTTCGAATGGACAATGCACACTCAAGAGTTGTTCAATAATATCAAAGGAACAATCACCACTACTTCTATCCTCATTAGCCCAGAATTTCAAAGAGATTTCATCATTTACTCATTTTCTACATAGACATCCGTTGCATCCAATCTTACTCAAAATAATATCAAAGGAGAAGAACTCTCAATAAGTTTCTTGAGAAAAACCCTACATGACTATGAGTTGAGATATTTAGAACTGGAGAAGTAGGCCTTGGACCTTGTAAAAGTAGTAGCACATTTTCGCATATACATATTGAAATCACGTTTTATTGCTTATGTTCCCTCATCACCAGTGAAGATGCATCTAAATAAACAATTGAGAGAAGGAAAATGGGCTAACTGGTTGGAAAAGATACAAGAATATGACATTGATATTAAACCTTTAAAAGCTATCAAAGGACAATGTTTATGTAAGATCATTGTGAATGGGGATTTGGTCGATGGAATGATTTTTATTTCAGTTGGGGAACCATTAGTTGATTCAGAATGGTACGGAGATATTATATTCTACTTAAGTTCTGGGAAATTTCCTGTCACCATGAAACCCAAGGAGTGAAGAACATTGAAGATGAAGGAAAATCAATACTTGTTGATTGTTGACATACTATTCAGAAGAAATTATGATGGTATACTACTGAGATGTGTTGATGAAAATCAAGCCCAAGAACTAATAAGATAATTCCATGAGGGAATATGTGGCGGACACTTTGCATCTACTGCAACCACCCACAAGATAATAAGGGATGGATTCTACTGGCCATTAATGTTCAAAGACTCGTATTCCATGATAAGGAAATGTGTTTCTTGTCAATAGTTTTCAGGGAAGATGAAGAGATTTGCAATGCCCTTACAACCTGTAATTGTGGAGCAACCATTCTCCCAATGGGGACTCTATGTTGTCAGGTCAATTAATCCGAAGTATAGAAAAGGGCATATGTACATCCTCATGACTATAGATTACTTCACTAAATGGTCGAAAGCGGTGGAATTAAAGAAGGATGATGTTGAAGAGAGAATTAAATTCCTCAAAGACAATATTCTTTCGATATTTGGTGTCCTTGATAAATTTATCACAGACAATGGTTCGATTTTCATTGGGTCAAAGTTTACGAATATTTGTGGAGAATATGGAGTCATCATGGTTCAATAATCGAAGTATTATTCACAAGGTAATGGCCTTTCCGAATCCACAAACAAAACACTTGTGCAGATACTGAAATGATAGGTAATGGCCTTGAGTTCTTCATTTTTTCATGGTTCTTTGGTATTGCATTTTGGATTCCTTTTGCTTTTGTTTTACAGTTTTTTCATCTCTATAAATGGAGCTCTGAGGCTCTCCAAGATTACAATATTTTCAAAATTAGTTTTAGTCACCTCTTAATAGCTCTCTATTTTTTTCCTCAAGGTTAAATTTTTATTCTCCAATCGCTTGATGGTATCCATATGTTGTATTTTTAAAATTTGAGATTTTTATTGCAAAGTATAAATGACAGGGTTATTGATGGAAGTCTTGATTTTCATATTGTTGTTACAAGTGATTCTATAGTGGAAAAATATGCCTAAAAACCCCTGGAAAATGTGACCAGACTAGCTGTAAACGTTCTGAATTGATCCCCCCTCATTTAAGGTAAATACGAGATTAAAGAAAACCATAAGATCTATCAAAATTACATTTTGGTTTGTTCTTATTAATATATAGATTGCAACAACCATAGCCCATGTAGCTTCTTTTCCATAAGGTCCTGTATTCTCACTATGTTGGTATAGGTGTCAAACCAAGTTCTAAAGATCCATTTATAGCCAATAACCATTCATTTTGTTTGTTGTCTGGATTTCCAGATGCAAATATGGCATAAGGTCCCTCAAAAAAATTCTTCAAATCCTTATTTAAGTTAGTATAGGCTAAGGGAAGTCTGAGGAAACCTAACAATATTGTTGGCATTAATTTCTTTTTATTGATCCTCTTATGCTCCCTAATATACCTAAGAAGTTGGTTCAATGTATGTTGTTAGAGGGATTAATATTTTTCGTTCTTGCATGCCTGAAAAGAACACCAAATACTTCTTATTCTTTTATAAAATACTCAAACTCTTGTTTTCAAATTTTTTTTCTTTTAACCATACCACTTGTAGTGTGAGCCATCACTTGTTGTTTTGATTTAACTATTTGTTGTGGGAAGTTTTTTATGAAAAATTTCAGATCAAAGAATTGTTTTATCACGTTTCCTTTTTCATGAATTGTAATCTCTTTCACTTTTATGCTTCTTTCAATGACATCCCTTGCCATCAAGTGCTGGAGTTCAAAAACCATTTTGTGGAGCACACATANTCAGCCATGCTTGGACCTCATTCCCTAACGGGGGTTTGGGGGGGATTTCCCCCCCAAAATTGTTTCCAGGGGGGCAATGACAATTTTTGTAGCCCCCCCGGTAGGGGATTCAAGGGAAGCACCCCCGAAGCAAAATATTGGTAAAAATTGCCTTGCAAAATATTGTAATTTTGTAGTCAATCTAGACCGTTCATTATAAGGTCATAGATATGAAGGTAGAAGTTATTTTTAGGGTTTTTTACCCTAGAACGCAACCCTCTTTTATGAGGGAATTGTATTGTGGCTATGTATTATCATGAATATTTTATTCTGAGAGAGGAGACTCTGAGAGAAAGAAGATGAAGTTACAGCGGGTGTGTTGTAGATTGTAACCCTTCATTTTTCTGGATAATAATAAGGAAGGACCTAAAAAATTTTCTAGTGGACATAGCCCACATTGGGTGAACCATGTATATCTATGTCTCAATTGTATTGTGTATCTTCTATGTTTTATTTCTGCATTTGTTTTATTTTATTGCTCCGTGATCTTGTTTTTATAACATAACTTACAACATCCCTTTAGCTAATTTGTTCCACTGTGAGGGACATCTCTATTCTTTCAAAATCACTCATCGCTTACACCTAGCCTCATCCACACCCACTTGGGAGGCTTTGAATTTGAACCCCTGATCATTTACAATTTTCTACTAGACCATACATTAGTAGGTACATTTTTTTTAATCCCTTGGAACATAGTCAATAGAAAAATCTAAAATTTGTTCTCTGATATCTTTGTCAGTCTATTTTGTTTTCTTTAGTGGAGTTGCATTCCCTTGGAGTGGAGTTTCATTCCATTGTGATAAGTGCCACAAATTATTTCCTTGATCAAATTTTGTCTTCATGTACTAGGGTACGTAGCTACTTGCTTCCTTTTAATTCATTCCTCTTGTAAATTTGTATATAGTTTCACAGAACCAGATTACTTGAAAATAGATTTCTAAGCCTTTGTTGGACTAAAGTGAGCACATGTTTCTTGGATTTTTCCTACACCAGACTGACAACAAAATCCTCATTCTTTCTAGTCCATTCCTTCCCTAATCCCTTGTTTTATCCATAAGGAAATGGTGCCTCCTAATATAATGCTTGATTGGTTGCGGGTGAGTATGCTTGTTTACTCAGCCTTCCCCTCCTTTGTAGGACAATTGTGTGGGTGCATGTGTGTGAAACAACAATGACATATGCTTATATTGTAGCATCTTGGAACAACTTATACAACTATAAAATATCATCTCCTCTCTCTAGTTTTGTCCTTTTTTTGTTTCCTTGTTTTTCACACTTTGGATGAGAAAATTTTCATACATCATGTTCCAAGGAAGTTTTAGTTAGTCCACAACTATGTTTTTTTATCATTAATTTCTAGGCCAATTCTTGATTTCCATTTTATTGTGGTTATTAGTTTTCATGACCTTAGATATAGACCCCTTCAATTTTATGTTGACATGACCTTTTGGATTTATGCCCCCTTCTGTGTATTACAACCTCTCTTTCTATTTTTATTTTTTTGTTCCTTATCCCTCCTGGAAACGATTTGAGTTCTTAGTCTACATTGTCATAGATATCCTACCCCCTACTAATTAAAACTTGTGACCTCCAAGAAGGAAATTCATTTCTTAATAGTTAGGTACATTCAATATACTGGCATTACTTTGTTATCTTATTTTTATTTGTTCCATTCAATATAACAAAAGAGACTGAAAACCCATATTCTCATTTCTGGATCAATCTTCCTTCCTCTTTTGGAGAAGCTACCTTAAGATAAACTTCTGTAGTAGCAGTAATTGGGGCACCAACAACTACAAACGTGCATGGATCCTTAAAAACCTCCTTAAATTTCTCAGCTTTGGGAAATAATTATAAGTTGCAATAGCTAAAAAAATATTATAACCATTAATGATATCATCGGGAGAAACTGATAATGAATGATAACTAATTGGGAAAGAAAAAAATTGTCACAGAAGAAATACTACCAAGATGTTTCTCCATTAAACCATCCTCTATAAGATCAAGTGCTTTGGGAATATGAGTGCCCCTTCCTCCACTAGAAGTTTATCTTGTGACTTTTTCTTAATAAAGGTTTTGATTTCCTTTATACAACAAATACCTTAATGATTTTGAGTACATTCATTGAGGTTTAAATATAATTGTAGAATATTTCACTTCTCTATTACAGTGCATTCACAAACCTCAAGATAATACTTACAATAACTTTCTCACTCAATATTTATGTCTTCATATATATTATGTCACTAAAGGAGGGACCCACAATGTAAATTATAAAATTTTGCAG
>JASDQU010373880.1:6197-35451 GCA_032191745.1 Picea mariana | reverse complement strand
ATTACACCAATATTTTACATGGAAACCCAATACGGAAACCATGGAATGATTTTCTTATATGTCTTTAAGAATTACGTTCAAGGAAGCACCAACTTCCAATTATCCATCTCCATCTGGAAGGAGGCTCTGACCCCCTAGCTTCTCATGCTACAAATTGAGGGAAGCTCCAACTCCCCAATTCTCTAGATAAAACCAGAAGGAGGCTACAACCCCCTATGTTCTCTAGCTACAACAGGAAGGTGGATACAACCACCTAGTTCTTAGGTTCCACCCGAAGGAATCTCCAAAACGCCGATTCTTCAACACCAACCGAAAGGAGGCTACAACCCCCTTTCCTTTCCCCATCCTGTCACCCTGAAATATAAGTGTAAAATAAATGATGAAACCATTGCGACATTGTCACTGTGAGATATAGCACTGTAAACCTATACCAATCTGTACCAACAACTTGTAACCAACCTGTACCAATAATATGCAATGACCCTGTACCAATAGTCAACATGTACCAACAAATACCAACAGGTATGTGACTTGTCTATGTTGTAGCTCACGTATGTACATGCCCTATATATAATGTGTCATGCCTTATATATATTGTGTCATGCGTATGTACGTGACATTTCTATATGGCATCTTGTGTACACCCTCATAAACCTATGGTTTTCACCTTTCTCAAACTCAGACTCGTTTCTTCCTTTGTCACATCAACATGTACCTTGTCACAACTTGTACTATCAACCATGTACATCAATCACTCACACAACATGTACCATCACATGTTCATCTACTATACACATCACAATACCTCATAACCATCACCAACAATGTGACCCAATACTCTCCTCAATAGATCAGATCTCAATATCTTAAGAATATCACTCAAACCATGTGCATCTATATTTATCTAGTCATGTGCCATACATGTGCATACAATCATAATCATGTGAGCCAACCCTCACATGGACTAAACACCAAAACCTTACTGATTTTCAACCTCAAATCACACCAGCAACTTCACCAACACATCATAACCACTTTTTGACCAAAACTTGGTCATTTTTGTTTTCCCTCTCTTGGATTAATAAACAAAATTGATATCAAAAGATGAAAATTTTTGAACTATTATAAGTTCCTTGTGTATTCCTCAACCTCAACTTCGACACACATTTTTCGGATCGAAAATCTAAGTTCGTATGCTTAAGATATCCAAGTTTAAATTTTAAAGAAGAAAATGACGCCTCTTTCATGTGGAATAAAGCTAATCTATTGGAAGTGCATTTAAATTTTTTCGTGTTCAAGACCCTTGAAAATATTCTTGTATTGGGTTCAAAACCCATTAAAATATATCATTATTGGAAACCCACCATACTCTTCTTCTGTCATACTGTTTATCTCCACTTTAATTTACTTCCCCTTTTATTTCACACTTAACTTATGTTATTTACTCCTTATCGAGTTCACGGGGGCAGACAACCACTATTCCCAACCTCCTCACATCCCCCACCCATGACACTTTACTTTACCCCCTCACTCCCTCACCCTTCCCCTCTCCCCACATCCCATACTTATTTTGAGTATGGCAGTCGGTCAGACTCTCCATACTTCATTTCCCTTCCCCCTCACCATTTCTCAAGTCTGCCCCCAACACTCTCACCTCGCCTCACCCCTCCCTCTCACTCCACTCCCTACATTTTTCCCTCCCCTCTTCCGCCACATACATTTCTAACGTCCCCGCTACACTATCCTTTACCCCTTCCTACACTCCCCTTTCCCCATTTCCTACACTCCCATGCCTCCCACACTTAACTCTTTTTCATAAAACATTAATACTATTATATTACTCACCTTTAACTTTTCCACTTTATACATTATTTTATTTAATCCACATGTAACCTTATGCCATGTGCCCAAATTTCCTTGGATGACATGGGAATATGTTTAATCCTATGGAGGAGTGCCACATGGAAGCCAATTAATTGGAGACACATGGAAATATATTAATGGTTGGACAAAATTGAATCCAAGGGCCAATATTTGTCCATGAAATTTGATCAATGGTGGTTGAGTCACGATCTTGCAGAGGCCATAACTTGAGCTCCGGGTGTTGGAATCGTGTAAAATTTATACCATTGGAAATTTATTTTGACGTAGAAGATTATGTTATAGGTTTCAAAAGCTGAAGGTTTCTACATTTTCCCCAAAAAGTAAAATATCAATCAACTGCATTTTTAATGGGCATGTGTGACAACTCAACTTCACGAGCTCATATCTTGAGATCCAAATGATGGATTTGAGAAAATTTTATATCGTTGGAAATATAAGACGATGAATATCACATATGAAATGATTTTCATGACTAAAAAATTTATTATCATTCCAATATAATTAAAATACAGTCATCCTCTCTTAAAGGGAAATTAATTAATTTTTAAAAATAAAAGTTTAATTAAAACTTTTATCAAAAAGGAGAGGGACCCATTTTCAATATAATTATATTAATGATGTGAGTTCATTAATGAGGAATTAATTAAAGAGAGTGTTTCAATAAGAAACTTGTATGATAATTTCTAGAAGGGAGAAACCCTAATTACTCAAGTAGTTAGAACATCTCTTCTTAAAAAGAGAAGAGAGGCTCCATCAAAGGGTCCAATAATCAGTATTGTCAGAGGGGCAGGGCAGAATATTAGAGGAAGAATAAGTTACATACATAGACACACAATCAAGCTTCTGATCAAAAGAAAGAAAACTCCATCTTCTCCATTTTTTTTATATTCTTCTCGACCGCTTCTCATAGCTTTATGCTTGAATCTCAAAGTTGGGCACGAGGATGAGTTGTTGATTGTTTTTCTTGTATTATTCTAACATATTTTCTTATATGATCATGGATTATTTTCAACCACATACATGGCTATCAAATATTTTGTAATGAAGAACATATTTCATGAATAAAACTCCACAAAGAATTTCTTCGGTGTTGATCTTGATTGTATCTTGTAACTTTGAGTTTTAAGTATGAGATATTTGAGGTTGACCTATCTTATTCTCTTTTGATATTGATAGAAGTACTATTTTAAAGTTATTTGAGATTATAAAATTATTCTCTCTTATTTTTCATGAACAAAACATGGATGTATTTATGTATGATTAAAAAGATTGTGTGATGTTGATCACAATTTAGTTCTAATGTTGAATCCCTCCTTCAATATTTTCCTATTGTAAAAAGACTTTTTCTGCACATAAAGATCACATTGGGTTATTGAAGAACCTTTTTCATTTAAATCCAAGCAATAAATATTTGGGGTTTTTGTCTAGCACTCTCCCTACTCCAAGATATTTAAAGAGATATCTTTTAGCCAAAGAGGAGAACCACCTCTCTAAAAATGAAGGGGGACTAATGTCCTCATGAGGTTGTTGTTTCAATCCTGACAGATTCAAGCATCAACACCACTTTACAATCAAAATCCTCAACCATATGCCATGAAATATAATTAATGCCTCAACACTTAAACCAACAAGATGTACCAATGAATAATACCAAACATACCAATGTTGTATTTCTGTAGATCTAAGTCATACCATAAGTTCCATACAACCAATATCCTCTCTAGGGAAAATCTACAACCTCCCATAACCATATCTCATATAGACAATAATATCGCACTAATCATAACAATATGACATAACTTTTGAACTTGGAGATAGATATGTTGTACCTAATCACTGTAGACATTTTTGGGAGCTTGCTTTCACACTCTGAGAACCTGGTACCTTGCACAACTCAATATTTCATGTCTTTTCCCAAATGTACGTGACATTTTATACTATCAGCCTGTGTATGTATGTGCCCTTCTCCATCGCAGCCCGCATACACCTCAAAAACTAGGGTTTTTTTAATATTCATGCAACTCCCAAACTTTAATCGTCAACCCTTCATGCTACCTCAGACTTGCGTAACTTTAGATGTATCAATGAGTACCTACAATAATCCTTACATAATAATATATATTCAATGTTCTCAATAGGTGCTAATAGGAGAGCCTTTCTCTCTTATTTATACTTCCATGTGTCTTCCTCAAGGGGTTATTTTCTAACCAACTTAACCCAACTTGCTTCTTTTATGGATAACCCACTTATAACCACTTGTCCACTTATAACCACTTTATACTCAAATAGTAAATTCTCCACTTCTAGTTGCAATGAATTTATTTTTAATTATTTTCTTATTGCAACAACTTAACCTATGATTAACTACTAGTTTCACCCACTTGACTAGTCAATTTCTTCTTAGGAGATTCTAGAATAACTTGACTTCTTTTAACTTCTATATAACTCATGAGGGTTCTCCAACTTCACAAGGCCATAACTCTCTAACTGTGAGGAGTTACGTGACATTCCACATATCACTAGAAATGGCATGACATGCGCTATCCATATAGAATATTCTTACCTACATATTCACTGATCTTCATGCCTTTATACATCAAACAAATGTGGGTCCCTTACCCATACCTTTGTGCTATCGGAATTCACTATCGGGCTTCTCCAAGGGTTGAAATCAATCACTAAGGGTTGGAATCAATCTACAATATCACAACATCACTCTCCAAGGGTTGACATCAATGACAAAAAACAATCCAAACCAACTTTCCATCAACCTAAACCAATTGTCCAACAATATCCCCCTTTGGCATTGATGGCAACACTTAGTCAAGGAAACACTAATCTTATCTCCTCATCATTGTTTCTATCTATCCCCTTTTTGACTTCAATGGAAAAGGGTATCTATCATTGGGGCTTCTCCCCTTTACTAAACCCTCCTTGGGGACACTCCCCCTATCTTACATGCCTTTCATTACTATCTCTCTCTGCCTTTGACAAAGGATTAAATCCCCCTGTCAGTATCACACTATATACACTCCCTCTTTTAACCAATATTGGTTAAAAGAGTATCTCCCCCTGTGGGTGTTTCTCCCTATTTGTATGCTACTAATCTTCCTTTCTGAATTTCTATCTCTTTGATGACTTATCTACATGTTTCTGTGTAGATCAATGTAGGTCTTCTTGTACCTTCTTCTTTTTGGATTTATTGTCCATTGGTGCTTCCTTGTGTAATCAAATAACATATATGAAAATAATTCAAAAATTTAAGCATTCAAATAAGCATTTGGCATTCTCTAAATCAATATTTGAACCATTCTCTAAGTCAATCTATGAATCCATATATGTCCATGTTGTCCAAGGCTCTTCTACTCAATTGTCCACAATGTTGACCCATCTGTCTCAACTACTGGATAGACTCCCCTGTCTAATATCCATATTCCCTAAAAGTCTCCAAGTCGAATGGCTCAGAACAATACCTGCTCTGATGCAGTGTAAGTTTCCTCTTTGTCTTTGAATACAACTTCATTTTCATCATCTTCCTAAATTTTGACATCTTCTTCATCCTCTACTTGATTTCCTACACTTTCTTGTTTTCCTGTAAATTCATCATGATCTTGTGCTACTGCAAATCCTAAAAGTATGATTCCTTGGACATTTTCTTCATTTACATGCTCTTCTTGTTTTTCACTTCTTCTCCAAAACTTCTTGTGTCTCTCATCAATATTTTCTTTCATGGGAGGCATTATCACACTTATTCAATTTCGAGTTGTGTGTCCATAGTTTTGGAATTTGTAGCATTCAATATTTTGTGGGGCCACATAAGAATTTCTTGCCTGATTATTTATTTCATAAGCCCTACAATCTGCAACCGTATGTCCAAAGTTAGTACAATAAAAACAATGACCATAAAATAAATTTACATACCTGGGGGTAAATGATTTTCCTTGTAGTCTAGTCCTTCTGTAATTTTTCCTAGGTTGATAAGGATCTTCTCTTTGGTTGTAATGATTGAAGCTTCCTTGCTTCTTGAATGTAGAAGGTCTTATGTATTCATTTCTTTCCAATTCATGTTGACCATTATTCTTTCCTTTGAGAAATTATGCATAACTCTTTTGTTTTGTTTCTTTCGTCATGGAGCTTGAACCTTTATAAATATGCATTTGGTTGTATCCTAGTCCAGACCTATCATAGTATGGATTTTGATTGTTGACGATATTATCCAATGTCTTAGTTATATCTTGATGCATGTTCCTTTTCTGAAGATATTTTCTTAGAGTGATTGCTTCTTCTTCCAACCTTTCAATCATCTTCTCCTTCTCTATTAGCTAAATTCTAGGTGTTTCTTCAATCCTTCTATCTTCTTCAAACTGAAAATTTAGCTTCATAATTATCTGCTTGACTTCCTCTAAGTTGAGATTCTAATTTTCTTTTACTTTTAGTTCTTTCTTGAGTGACTTTTTTTCTTTCTTTCATTCCTTAGATATTCTAAGGCACTAATTAATTCTTCTCTGAGATCGACTTCACCTTCTTCTTCTAACCTATCATAGTTTCATGTTTGATTTTCCTTAGCCATGAATAGTTGCTAGTGGGAAAATCCCCCTATAACTATACCAAGGTTTAGAATATAGACAGATTAAATGACCTTCTAAAAGTAGACCTAGTTTCTACACTACCCCAAAAATACCAAAATAAATGAACAGAAAGTAGTAGAAGAGAATATTGATAACTGTACCTTTTATCCCACATCTGGTGATGATATCCTCAAGCTCTGTAGTTCCAAAGACTGCAAGTATCCTCCCAAAGTTGACCTGCATCAAAGACTAGGCAAACAAGGGCTACAAGCAAGATATTTATATTCATGAATTAGGGTTAGATATTAAATGTTATGTATAAATCAAAGAAAAGACACAAAACATCATCATTTGGGACAAATAAAATAGATTATTTTATTCATCAAACAAAAACTGAAACTTACAATCCTTGTTAGCAATTGTTCTGCGAAACTGGTCTGAGGTCCTCTTTGCAATGTTGTAAGTGCACCTTCAATAAGTCTCTTCTCACAATCTACTAATCACCTCATGGAAAGGGAATGGATTGAATGGAACAAAATGGGCTGAAGAGGGAATGAATTAAATGGAAGAAAAGGGGCTAAAGAGGGAATGTTGAGGTAGTAACTCACAAAAGGTAGAAAATTTTTGGGCAAGGAAGGGAATTGAAATTGGGAATATTTTCACTGTTCTTATGCTTGGTTGTGAAATGAGACCCCAACACCTCATTTTATATCACAAAAGGATGTTTATTCAGTTGGGGAACAAGCTATATCAGGTGAATTGGTTGGGAAACCTCCAATAGCCCATAAATTCCACTGAATTCCTTACAACTTTCTAATTTTTGCAAATTTTGGAGGTATATGTGGGCTTTGTATTGTGAAAAAAACGTATGTACATGAGTTTTCTATCATTCAGCAAGTGTATGTACCCAGGCTGTAGTGGTGGAGGGCATGTACATGCTCTAAAAAATGGTTTTTTTAGTAGATCTCCTCAGCGGTGATTTGGAAAACTATGCAAGTAAGAGGGCCAATACCATGTATGCATGAGTGAATAATTTTAGGGCTATAACAATAGTACCTTTTATGAATCATTGTCGGTTACATCATCTTCACCAGATGAGGACCTTTCTTTTCTTGAGTATAATTTTTTCTTGAAGGATTTCTTTTTGTTTTTCCAGTTTCCCTTTTGATATCTCTTTTCTTTCTTGGGTTCTTCCTCTTCATCACTATCTGAATTTCTGGCATAAGGACACTTATTTGCAAAATTACCAATTCTACCACAAATAAAACATTTCAACGAAATCTTACTTTTATATTTACATGTTCCCTTTTCCAACTTTCTTACGAATTTTTCCATTTCTTCATCTTCTTCTAAATCATCATTGCAGCTACATTCTGACTTTGGAATTTTCTTGTGAACTAACTTTTATTGGTTCTTGTTACTTTTCTTTGTCTTCTTAGATGATTTGAATGCAGCTTCCTTTGTAACTGGATTGTCTTGTTCTGTCCTCATCTCATAAGCTGGGAGTATCCCATGTAGCTCGTCCATAGTCATTGTATCTAGATCCACTCTTTCTTCTAGGGCTAAGATCTTTGAATCAAATCTCATTAGTAGATATATTAATTCCTTTTTAACCACGACCATCTCCTTTATCTCATCTCCCAATCCTTTGATGTCATTTATTACCTCATCGATGTGTAGAAAGTAGGCTGTTATGTTTTCATCTTCATTCATCTTCACTTGTTTGAACTTTTCTCTGAAAATTTGAAGTTTGGCTTCCTTAACCTTTTCATATCCTTCATAGATATTATTTAGTTTTACCCGCATCTCTTTGGTGGATTCACAATGCATAAGTTTTGTAAATATTGATTCATCTACACCATTCTGAATAGCGTTTTCAGCTCTTGAATTATTTTTTGTGAGTTTCTTTCCATCCTTGTTTTTTGGACAAGTATTTGGTTCTTTGTATCCATCCACCACTGATTTCAAAACATTGAATCCATGTTCATGTATGTATGTTTGTATTTTCTTTCTCCAGAGTGCATAGTTCTCACCATTAAACCGTTGTATCCCAACTCTATCATGATCCATGATCTCCTTCTAGTGGTTAAAATGTTTTCCTGAAGGAAACTCGCTCTAATACCAATTGTTGGATTATTGAGAGGGGGAGTGAATCGGTAATGATAAATTTATAACACTATTAATCCTTTTAACCACAATGTATATTCCTTTCACTTGTCCAATCATGTTCATCTGATCATCATCAATATATTACTGTATCAATAACATTAAAATTCATCAGTACATCATAAACAATAATCAACACATCCACACAATACACAATACACCAATATTTTATGTGGAAACCCAATGCGGGAGAAAACCACATAATGATTTTCTTATATGTCTTTAAGAATTGCATTCAAGGAAGCAACAATTTCCAATTCTCCAGCTCCAACTGGAAGGTGACTTCGACCCCTTATCTTCTCAGGCTACAACCTGAGGGAAGCTCCAACACCCCAATTCTCTAGATACAACTAGAAGGAGGCTACAAACCCCTATGTTCTCTGACTACAACATGAAGGTGGCTACAACCACCTAGTTCTCAGGCTCCAACTTGAAGGAAGCTTCAACTCCCTGATTCTCTGACACCAACCAGAAGGAGGCTACAAGCCCCTTTCCTTGACTCGTCCTAGTGCCTTGAAATATAAGTGTCAAATAAATGATGAAACCATTAGCACACTTTCACTATGATATATACCACTGTAAACATGTACCAATCTGTACCAACAACCTATGCCCAACCTGTACCAATCATCTGCAATGAACCTGTACCAACAACCATCCTATACCAAAAAATACTAGCAAGTATGCGACCTATCTATGCTGTAACTCGTGTATGTACATGCCTTATATATAATGTAGTCTGCATATGTATGCAACCTTTCTATATGGCATCCTGTGTACACCCTCATAAATCTAGGGTTTTCACCTTTCTCAAACTCAAACTCGTTTATGCCTCTATCACATCAACCATGTACATCAATCACTAACACAACATGTACCATCACAAGTGCATCAACTATGCACATCAAAATACCTCATAACCATCACCAAAAATATGTCCCAATACTCTCCTCAATAGATCATATCTCAATAGCTTAAGAATATCACTCAAACCATGTGCATCTATATTTCTTTAGTCATGTGCCATACATGTGCATACCATCATAATGATGTGAACCAACCCTCACATGGAATAGACACCAAAACCTTACGTATTTGCAACCTCAAATCACACCAACAACTTCACCAATACATCACAACCCCTTCACAACCAAAACCCTCAACTATGTACCATGAAATACAAGTAATTCCTCAACACTTAAACCAACAAGATGTATCAATGAATAATACCAAACATACCAGTGTTTTATTTCTGTAGATCTAACTCATATCATAAGTTCCATACAACCAACAACCTCTCTAGGGAAAATCCTCAACCTCCCATAACCATATCTCATATAAACAACAATATCCAACTACTCATAAGAATATGACATACCTTTTGAACCTATAGATAGATTTGTTATACCTGATCACTATAGACCTTCCTGGGAGCTTTCTTTCAGAATCTGAGAACTTGTTACCTTTAGAAACTCAAACTTTCACATCTTTTACCAAATGTATGTGCCATGTTATACTACCAACGTGCATACATGCATTCCTTTCTCCACTGCATCTCGTGTATGCCTAAAAAACTAGGGCTTTTCCTGTATTTCTGTAACTCTGAAAATTTCTTCGCCAACCCTTCGTTCTGCCTCAGACTTGCATAACTTTATATGTATCAATGAATACCTGCAATAAGCCTTACACAATAATAGATATTCAATGTGCTCAATAGGTGCTAATAAGAGAGCCTTTCTCTCTTATTTATACTTCAATGTAGCTTCCTCAAGTAGTTACTTTCTAACCAACATAACCCAACTTCCTTATTTTAGAGCTAACCCACTTCTAACCACATGTCCACTTATAACCACTTTATCCTCAAATAGTAAATTCTCCACTTCTAGTTGAAGCTAATTTATTTTTAATTATTTTCTTATTGCAACAACTTAACCCATGATTATTTGCTAGTTTCACCCACTTGACAAGTCAATTTCTTCTTAGGAGCTTCTAGAATAATTTGACTTATTTGACCTTCTAGATAACTCATGAGGGTTCTCCAACTTCACAAGGCCATAAATCTCTAACCGTGAGGAGTTTTGTGGCGTTCCACATATCACCAGAAATGGCATGAAATTTACTATCCATGTAAAATAGTATTACATGCATATTCACTAATATTCATGCCTTTATGCCTCAAACAAACTTGGTTCCCTTACCCATACCTTTGTGTTACTGGAATTCACTACCTGACTTCCCCAAGGGTTGACATCAATAAATAATATCACAATATCACTCTCCAAGGGTTGACATCAATGACAACCAACAATTCAAACCAACTTTCCATCAAACTAAACCAACTATCCAACAAACAGTGGCTCTGAAGTCAAACCTTTGGTCCGCTATAGGAAGGATTTACACTATGAAAAAATATCTTCTTATAGTTCACGCCTTTTCAATTCTCTCACATCTACCACAACCTTCATTAAAACTAGTTCATGGAACAATCCAATAAGGAAACATTGTATGATATTCAACAACTATGGAAATAGACTTCTTCACACATGTCCTTTGTCTCCATAGTGCTAATTCATGTATGATTACATTTGATCTCAACTTCCTATTAAGTAGACATCTTAACTCATTGTCTATAGCTAGAAAAGAACATGAAAATAATTTCAAAAGATTCTTGATGACTAGCTATACGTGAATGGACTTTGTCTTAAATGATTAAGCTCAAATCTGTGTACCCTGTATTTTTCTACACAATTTTGTCCCACCACAGGGGTTTTGGGGATTTTTAGATGTCTTTTAAAGGAAACTACTTTACCACATTAATGTCAAACCGGGTATCGTACAAACTTATAGAATATCATGCAAAATATATGCAACACTCAAATCTCAATCTAACTATAGATAAATAACAAGCATAACATAGTTGAATACCACACTTGTTCTCAGATATAATCCTAGTTTTTCCTCAAAAGGATGAACTTAAGAAAATGATCTCAAACCATTTATGAGAGCTCTATGATTTACTTACACACAAATATTAAATAAATAACAAACCTATTCAATGAAACAAAACTGATTTTTCCAATAATAGGAAGAAAACAATCTCATATTTCCATTAACCATGAACTCATTAAAACCACACCATAATGTAAAGACCAAATCACACATAAATAAACATTTTACACTAGATCTAAAAGAATTAACTAACTAAGAACTATGCTAATGTAACTATGGAAAACAACTACAATATATGGCTTCAGGAGGGGGACCTACCTGCTTCCACCAAACACTAGAAACAATTTACAAAAGAAAGGATTTAATCAACACAACATGATATACACCATAATTGAAAGAGAAAACTTGAAATATTTTTTAATCAAATTTTGGTACAAACATACAGGAGAAATAATATTCTTCATAAAATTCTTAACCACTCCCTTCAAATCAAGGATATTTTTATACAAAAAAATATGAAAAGCATTCAGAATCAATTAAATCGATTCATTGTTCTATTTCTAGCTTCTAACTGAAATCTGGTAAAACAAAATCTAGCATTGGGCTAAGAGATATCACTTTCATCAAAATATCTTCCCCAAATCACAATTCACTATCTGCAATGGAAGGATTCATATCATATGTCGATATGAATCCATCATTCTTGTTCTCATTCACATTTGATTTGTTGTTCTGCGCCCTTGTTTTGGTCAAAACATGATCCTCTTTAATCTATATTGGATCTGCAACTACTTCCAAACCACGCCTTGTTTGACCATTTATGAAAGTAAACTTGTACACAAGTAAGCACAAAATATATTCTATTACTTATTTCACGTGATATAAAAAAGTAATAATCAAGACATTACCTATGCAAAAGTTATATGTTTTCCCCAAAAGAATATTTCCCTCGTGGAATATGATGGAAAAAATTAGTCAAAAAGGCTTATGAATAGGAATAGGAAATACAAAAATGGAGTCTCAACATCACCCCCCAACTGTAATGGTTACATGTCCCAGTGCAACAAATTACTCTGAAGATATAGAGTTTGGTTCCCTATGGGAAACATTTTTCAAATACCACTGACTCTAGTCAATTCCGGTTCGGCCTGATTCCCGTGGCAACCTATAGCCCTGTTGATTGATGACTTCTCTCCAAAATTATTCCTCTTTCCCAAGCTCTAAAATTTCCCAAAGGATAGGAAAACAAAACCTCAATCCAATCCATTAGTTCCCCAATGCTTTCAAGCAATATGCATATCTGGGCACATTGTCTAATGATGAGTGAAAAAGAGATAAACAAAAGGGTTCCCTTATCTCTTGCTCAAATGAAAGGTGTTGCAGCCTCCTTTGTATATTGTATACTATCTCAAGCATGTTTAAGGTAATCTGATTCTCACAAAAGGAAAGGGTTTCCTTCTGATTTACTTCTAATGTAGCAGCAAACGTTGTACTCTTCATGATTTCAATTCTTTATTCAAACAACTTAGTAGGATTAGGCTCACCTCTTAATTATAATCCTTTTGTCTTCTCAATTCTATCAACCAAGCACATGGATTTGTTCCATTGAATTTGATTCCACATAAGGGATGTAAAATCCCCTATCTTTGCATCGCCAACATATGGATTGGGATCCCTTTCAATGTGTTTATTCATCACCATGTAAAACTGATACAGTTCACAAAGAATATTTTTATCTTCTTGTCCCAAACTCTTGTACAAGAACAAAAATCGATATTTAGAGTTAATGTAATAGCTAGAACCTGCAAGAAGAGCATGATCATGTAATGAAGCCAATTGAATTTTAAGACAAATAAAGTAAAGTGTTGAAGGCACAGAGTATTCCCTCATAGTATGCCCTAGATAACAAAAATATTGTTTATCAAACTTCAACACCTCTATCTTCTTCTATAACCTTGAAATTCCAATTGGGCATGTCTAAACCTCATTCTCTCGGCTCTTTTTAAAGGTTCTACTACTTGTTTTTCCATCAATTTGTCCATTCTTCTTGAAAGTACCTCTACCTTTTCTTGCCACTTTTCCACTTTTTCTTTCAATGCTACATTGTCTTCTGATGCAACAATAGTTGTCTTATCTTGATGTCCTTTTTTCATAATTTATTTTCCCTTTTTGCCTGCCTCTCCTGCTTCCTCTATCCATTTTTATTTCAAATTGTTGTCATCAAGTGATGTTGATGACAAGAAAGGATGTACATCTTCGACTACTTGGAGCAAAGTGTTTAAAACCTCATGGCACTCATATAGATTCAATTTATCCTTTATTTTCCCCAGTTATGTTCTTAATTTATGATTTATCCTTAGCAATTTAATATTATCTCGATTCATATTCTGATAGGCTTGTTGATAATATGAATTATTGTACAAGGGTCTCTTACTTACAATAGAGGGTTTATTCATTTTATGGCTCAATTTGCTAACTGGTTTTCCAAAATCCACATCTACTGTAGCTACAGCGACTTCTCCAAAGGATTCATATTTGTTTTCATCAGAAATAATTAAGGGTTCCTAAAACATTTCCTCCATTTTTCATTGTGTACATGAATTTTTAGGAGTCTTCCATGGCTCTTTTTGTTCTAGTCACAATGACCTTCTCAATACCAAATTTTTAACTTTTATTCTTGTTATCATTTATTCCTTTTGAACCTTTGATGATAGGCATGTAGATTTTGTAGCCACAATCATTTCTAGTCCATATCCCTATGGTTGCTTCTCTTTCTTAACTGGAATCTCTTCTTCATCAGGGTCATCCTCTTGATTAGGAGCCTCTGAGGATGGATTAAAAAATTCTGCAGCCATATCTATATCTACTTCTCTTTCCTATAGATATTCCTTTTCCTTGACTAGAGCTTCTTGTGCATGTTCCTCAAAAAACAAAGAGTCCCAATTTCTTCCAACGACAGACAAAGCATCACATGCCAACAATTTAATCAACCTACAATGGGTTATACTTATGACTGGATTATGAATTTCTTGTGCTTTGGAACTCATCAATTCTAAGAACCTATGAAATACGAAATAGGGAGTGTTCACATACCTGTGATACCTCAGATGTACCTGTAATAAAAAATGGTAGCCATACAATAACTAATATCGACCCTCACAAGTAAAAAAATTGTAAACACATTGGGAAACATGTTTCCAGGGGTCAGCAAGTGAGCTTCTCAGAATACCCTTTGGGTCTTCATGTAGTTTCTCATTGGTTCCTTTGACAAATTCATCTTTCAAGGAAGTATAATCTAGTCAATGATTAAACCATCTCTCCCCATAAACAACTAAGATTGTTACTCTTTCAATGGACTCCTCAACTACTAGAATTTTGATACCCCTAACTCCAGCCATAGAACCAAGTAGACATTGGGTGAATTCGATGGAAATTTCACTGTCAAATATTTTCAATCGTTGAAAATACCCCAACCAACATTCTCATTCTAAGATTCTGGTTGTTTGATCATTTTGATACACCATTGCAACACCTATGGGTTCATGGCGAATTGGGGGTCCTCCCATCAGAAAAAATCAAGTGGTTATCAAAGAATAATATAGCTTGAGAACCTCGATGTAATTCATAGCAAGGAATAACTGGAAATGATAAAAGACACAAGGAATGAAGCCAAAGGATTCCTTTTCATGTGCAAATTCTTTGCATTCCAAATCAAGCGTAAGCTTTGGTCTTGAGTTATAAACATGCATGGGATATGGCATTATGATCATTTAGGGAATTGGACCATTCTTCATGATATTATTACAAGAACAAGGATGGGAAAAAGCAAATCAAGTGTAAGCTTTGGTCTTGAGTTATAAACATGCATGGGATATGGCATTATGATCATTTAAAGAATTGGACCATTCTTCATGATATTATTACAAGAACGAGGATAGGAAAAAGATTTAAATTCCTTCTTATGAAAAATCATATTGGCACCAGCCTCCCAACTTAGTTTGTTCATACCATGGGACAAAGGGATAACTTTGCATAGGAAGTATTGACTAAACTGTCATATATCGAATAAATTAAGAAAATAAAATAAATGTATGTGTACCTGATCAAAGTTTGGAAAAATAAATGGTCATGGCAGAGACCAGCCAGAAAAAATGGAGTGGGTTATAGTATACCAAAATGTTGAATTTTGAAGCCAAAATATCCTTGTATAATGTTGAAGAGTTGAATAATGTAGAAGATCAGGGATCCACAACTGGAAGTAACAACTAGGATTTGTAGATGTGATTTGTAGCTTATATGTATAGTGGAATATATAAAAGAGAACACTTATAAAAGGGGAGAAAGACTAGTGAGATCTTCTTGTGAATTATGATAATGCCTTGAAGTAGTTGAATTTGTAATATGATGTATCTAAGATTTTGGAATGGGATATGCAACTTGGATTTGTAGCTTGGATTTGCAGCTTGGTTATAGAGATAGAGAAATTCTATAGACCAAGAAGCTAAAAGAAGATGCATGATGTGAAAGGTTGTTTTTTCAGCAGCTAAAAAAATGTTGAGATGGAAACTTGGAAGAAACCAAGCCTTCTTCTTGCAGTAAAAAGGAACATGACTTGAGTAGGAACAATTGTTGGCTTTAATTTATTTTTCTTTGTTTTTCTCTTTTTTTTTAATTAATTTTTTTTTAAGTGCTACTTGCTAACATGTTGGTTTTCAAGGAGCACCCGCCTAACTATACCAGAGAATGGTTTTCACAGTAATTCTTCTTTATTTGTTTGTATTCTTACTCAGCAGAAACAACCAACAAGTTGGTTTTCTAAGTCTGTTGATCCCTTTCAAACGCCAACAAACTGATTTTCACCTAAAGGGATTTATCAATTTTTTTTATTTGTTTTATATATTAGATCTCAATTTCCTATTAAGTTTTAGACATCTTAACTCACCGTCTATAGCTTGAAAATAACATGAAAATAATTTCAAAAGATTCTTGATGACTAGTTATATGTGAATGGAATTTGTCTTAAAAGATTAAGCTTAGATTTTTGTACCCTGTATTTTTCTCCACAATTATGTCCCACTACAAGGGGCTAAGGAAAACAAAACCCTTTTGATTATGTAGGTACTCTATATTTCATTGTTCTCTAAAAGGTTTCCATATGCACTAGATTCTTGCTGCATTATTTTTTCTTTGAACAAACGACATTTTAATTTGGTATATGTCCACTTATATTTCCTATTTCTTGAAGCATATTCTTATTGTTGCTACAGTTCAAATCAACATGGATAGGGATTTCTAGAGAAATAGTTAGGCCATTTGATACAAGAAGTTGCAAGAGATTTAGTTGAATTTGAACCATGTGAAGTCTACGTGGTGCGAAGGTTCTCACACTTCCTTTGAACTTCTGCAAGCACAACAACATCCATGCCAACATCAATTGATGATGTTGTGGAGTTATATAATTTATAACATCAAAATATTCAAATCCTCAAATATTATCTATTCACTACCACTGTTGCCTCCATTGACAAAGATGTTGCATTTTTTGTAGATATCATACCAGAAGCTATGAGTGGATTAACCACGATGCCAATTTTTTGAACTAGTAATGATTCTTCCCTTGGAGTAGGTGCATCAACCTTGTATCTATTAGTTCCATTGTTGATCACTAAATCCCTGCTACTTGTGTGAAAATTGCAATTAATATTGTGACCGGTGTTATCAATGGAACTTCAATTTGTTGAGAAACCAATGATGTTTCCCTAGATGGGCCCTATGGTACAACTAAAATTATTGTTACAATCATAGTCCTTGGTGTTGAGGAAAAGATATGAAATGATCTTACTCAAGCATTTTCAGATTCTACTTGGCTAAAGTAAAATAGACGGGAATATCACCCTATGTTTATAGCCATCAAAATTAATATCCTAACTCACAAGTATTGATTACAAGTGCTTAGAGTAGTCTTTTTATAAATAAAAGCTTGCTAGAAAATTCATTATTTATATGATTTGTTGAATATAACAGTTGCTGAAATAAATGTAGAGACAGAAGTAAAGACAACAAGTTGATAATCAAGATAGATGAGACATAAAGAAATCCTTTATTTCATTCCAAATCATCAAAGAGTCATTCTCTTTACAAAATTTTGTGAAGAATTTTTGGACCAAAGTCAAACTTAGATGTCCCTGATGAAACATACAAAAGGACCTCTGACAGAAAATAAAAAAATGAACTCTAAAAGCTGGATTGACTTGCCACAGATTACTTCCCACTCAAATCTGCACAATAGCCTTTGTCAGTCATGAAAACTGATTCACAAACGGACAAGTCTACAAAGACTATCAAAGATAGATCAAGACCTCTGAAAAACAAGTGCCTGAATGATGTAATTCATCCTTGAATCTTGTTTTCTACAATAAGACCCTGCTATCATAAAAAAGAATTAGGCTTGTGATAAATTAAGGAATGAATGAAAATTGAACTATCTCAGCACAAACTTAAAGAGAAAACCTTAGTATGTTTCTCCTTCTATTTCTCCCTTTCTTCCTCCCTTTCCTTTTGCTTTTAATCAATTTAGAATTGGTTGAAGTAGTTGAACTACTTCATTAGTTAAGTTAACTAAAAAATCAATCAACATTTTAGTTAGGGGGAAAAGTAATAAATCATAATAAGGGTTTTAAATAAATAATAACTAGTAGGTGGGACTGCTTGTGACTCCCATCATCACATTCATGCTTGAAAATTTATCCCATTGATATTTGAAATTATTTTCAAAAAATATATTACTCATATATCCAAAAAAACAAAAGACATGTTGTCTAAAACTTCTGAAGTCAACTGTCATCAACAATAAATAAATAAAAACTTAAAATCCATATTTTCCAATCTAGCAGGCAATCTTTCCCTTGTCGCTTCTATCACCCTTTAGTTTCTCTAATTTTTCCTTAGGCTATGTGGAGCCTTTAGGCCTAATCTCGTTGATCACATGAGAGCAATCGTCCCTCAAATGCATGTGGGAGGACACAGATTTATCAAAATCATTTGAAGGTAAAGAAGGGGTAGTAGTGTATTTCCCTTTGGCGGGGTAGCCTCGGTTTTCAACCTTTTTCTTGAAAAACTCATTGCTATATGCATAATTGATTAGAAAATAGATTCTTTATCAACCATACATGACAACTCTTTTTAAAATATGAAATAAATTTTGGCTCAACAACATATCAAACTCATGCAATCCAATCCATACAAATTGTTTAACCATTGTCAATGAGAAGGGGGTGAACAAAGGTTTTGGGATATGTGAGGGGTTTGTATTGAGAGAAAAATGTTAAAAAGAGGGGAAAAAGAACATGGTTACTACCCACAAACAACAACACTCAACTGAAATGTAAACCAAAGAACCCATCACTGTAATCCATCCCCGTGATCTTAAATTGTCACAATATCAAGCTCCTCTTAACTATAATTAATTTTAGAAACAGGGGGTGAGTAATGAATATGGGAAGGCGAGGGGATTGTAATTAGAGAAAAGTCAAATAATGGTAGGGAAAGAGAGTAGATAATGTTCATAAAATTAATTAAGTAATACATAAACCATTCTATATTAAATGCAAAAGATCCAACACTCACCAAATAATCACTATGATCAATTAAAGGACTATTGTGTATAATTTAATCATTTATGTGTATTAACTTGCTCACTATTCATAATTAAATTTTTAACATGGTGTCATCAAACTCAAAGCAATCTGCCTCCCAAAACAATATGTATAAGAGTTATGTCTCTTCTCATTTGTCCCATTTAATATTTAAAGCAATTTCCAAATGAACACACAGTCACTTATTTCCACTTTGTTCAGCATCAAAATATCAACCACTGTCTATGAATTATTTCCTCAATCAAACACAAACACAAAAATTGTTCTTGATTTCATTCCTATAAACAATTTAAAAATCAAATTGCAATGAACTCATACTATTATAAAACTTGTGCCCATATCTGATGGTGTGACTGAATGGTATCCATAAACATATGTAATGGATAGCCAAATTATGACTATCACGATTTTTAAATTGCAATACTCCTAATTTGTAATTAAGACACACAGTAACAACAACCATCAATTCAACTTAAACATGTTGTAGGAAGGCCACACATACCAACACATCATGCACAAAGCATCATTGTGACTTAATCAATTATAAGCTAATGTTGGTTTAAAAATCCAATAATTACAATATAAGAGACAACGATTGTGTATTCAATCCCATTTCTCAAATGAACCAATTAACCATGTTGATCTATCAATTTGACTATTATAATAATGAATACAGTGACTAAATAATAATCACCAAAACCATTGTCAACATAACCAATAGAGACGAACCAACAATCAACCACTATCGACGATACCCCACCAACTCATAACAATCAACAATACACCTGACAGGATATAATGGACTCCATTTACTAAAACCAGGCTTCGAATAATCAAGGGTTTTCTCTATGGACCACCACAGGGAGACTGGAGTCGACCCCCAATAGTGGGTGAGAACCTTCGAGACCATACAGTGGACACACAAGCCATAACACCAATAACTTCGCAGACAGGGTGAAAATTCATGAGATAGGAGAGACTATGAACAGAGGAGCAACGGCTTCAATTTGGTCTATAATAACACCAAGAGCATGCATGGTATAATCCTCGTGGTTTTCCCAATCAACCCGAAGAATGCTAAGATAAAAGAGAACCAAGAAATAGAAATCAACCTTAATAAAGCCCCTTGGGATATAGCCAACATAACCCACTGCAAAAACATCAATAGCATGAACGAACCCATACCCAAGTGAAACGATACACAGTGACACAAGGTGGTTCAAACCCAGCAACCCCATAATAGAAAAATGTTTGGGTATGGTGAAAACAAAAGCGTGGAGACAGTCATCCAATATGGACCGATTGAAACCATTCAACCAAAACTAAAAAGGATGACAGAGAGCCTTCTTGGCTTCTAGCATTCAGAATAATCAATGAAACTGTGACTTCAACCATTATTTTCATTTGAAATGAAAACCACCCAAACAATCCATTCCAGATAAATATCACAAGTTTACACAATTTCCAGTCTTAAGAAAAGCACATATCCATATACCACCGAGCCAATAGCTATTTCATAACTAGAGCGGGTTCATGGATGGTGAAAAAGACATACCTGTAACCAAAATCCTTAAAAATGCAAGCTTGGTTGAGCAGTTCTTCCCTTGCTTGAAAATTGGAGCTTAACCACAATGAAACACAGTTGAACAATAGCCAAGCTAGGGTGACGACCATTGGGAGAGGTATGGAGTGGCATGTAGTAAAAGCATGTCTCTTCCATCCTCCATTCATTCAATTCCTTAGTACACGCCAACCAGCCCTCCATTAATCCACTTAATTAATTTTTGCATTGAAACTACCATCAATCACTTGCCAAGTGCGCCACTATATATCACATTAACCATTTCCAAACATATTATAACGCATATCAAATGTGCCTTCACATGACTCAATATATGGCATAGTCATTAACATTGTTATTTGGACTAACACCATTACCTTTAAACTTCAAATGCATAGTGCAACATCGTATGACATAGTAGCATAGTTCCTTTCTTTTAGATTTTGTTCATATTTCTTTATTCTTTTTAATTTCTCTTATTTGTTGTTACTAACATGTATCTTTTGTAGGTGTCACAAGTAATAAATCAAGGAGTAAATAGAAAATGTAACCACATATATCATAATCCGTTATGACATGACATTAGAACCTATAGAAACAACAAAAGCACATAACATGCCTTATCCATCATCCATTTGTCGCAATAGAACCAACATTTCACCATCAATCATATAGATCCCTGTAAGTAGTGTCGAAGAACAACATGAATATCAATTAAGGACTTGATCCTCCAATCTACAAGGGGTCCCACCTACTAGTATTATATATATCATTAGTTTATAATTATTAGGCTTTAGCAATACTTTGTGGGCGAAATCCTCGTTGCGATTTTAATCGTCAACAAACTGGAGAATCCACGGGGTAATTTGTTTTCAACATATTTAGAACTCAGAACTCATGGTTTCGTAGACCAAGAATGGTAGATCAAGAAGATATAACCAAAATGATCATGCAACAGGGGGAAGTGAGCGGATTTAATGGAAAAATGATCAGGAATTTGGGAATAGCTCATGAAAAATGTTAAGTATGAGGGGGTTTATCCCTGTATGCATAATCCTTCAACCATTTTTTTCTCTTCAAGGAGAAAAAATAATGGACTTGCTCTTTTATTTCTCAAATGGAGGAAGAAATGGAAAGAAGAAGCGGGAGATAACCAATTTCTTTATAAGACATCAGTGAAATTAGATAACAAATTCAAGTGTGCTTTTCAGAGGAAACATCATGACAACTGTGTAAGATTGATCTTATTGGCCAACAATATCTTGCAGGAGTGACTCTGTGGCAGAACTGAGCCAACATCTTTCTCTTGACCAAAATCAACTAAAAGATAGTAAGTAATAAAATCATGACAGAAATAAAATTGAAAAATTAAAACAACAGAAATAAAATGACAAAACGTAAAAGCAGTAGTAAATTCTTAAAACAGAAAGCAAAAATCAAACTATTGTAAGAAGAAGAGAAAAAAAATGAAAAATTGAAAGAATAGCTAGACTTCTAACATACAGAAAATTCAAACAGCGTTAGAACTTTTCAAGTTGGTTCCACATAATGCTTCAAGTGAGAACCGTTAGTGTTGTAGGAAAACAATCGCTCCTATAAATATTTTAGAATGTAATAATTAGTACCTAAAACAAAAGAGATATTGAAAGGACCCAGCCATAATTTTTGAAATTTTGAATGTCTTCCCCTATCAGCGTGACCTGAATCCCACAACAATACTTTTTCATTGAGCTTAAATTTGACAGTCTTGACACTCTTGTTGAAATAATGTTTAACAGTTTGTGGTCTCCTTTGAATATTATCCAAGGAAACCATCTTTTTCTCTTCCAAATCTAGGAGTGTGCTCATCCTTTGTGAAACATTGGAATAATTTAATTCTTCTATATGTAGCATAAACCTTAAGGAAGAAAGTTCCAGCTCAGTTGGAAGGAGGGCTTCTAAACATAAACAAGCTGGAAAGGAGTGCAACCGGTGCTCACCTTGGTGGTAGTTCGATCTTCCCAAAGGGCGTAAGTGAGGAGAGTGTGCCATTGACAAGGCTTATCATCTATGAGCCTATTGACGATTCTTACCATATTTTTGTTGGTAGACTCAACATACCCATTCCCTTAGGGATAATAAGATGATGAGGTGAAATGTTTAACCCCAAAAATAGCTAAAAATTGGGTCATCTTAGCAGAAATGAAAGTTGGACCATTGTTTGTAATAATTTCCAATGGAACACCAAATTTGAAAAAAATGTTATTTTCAAGGAAAGAAATTACCTGATCATCTGTTGCATGCTTAAGTGGGACAACTTCAACCCATTTCGTAAAATAGTTTGTGGATGTTAAAATAAGAACTTTTCCTGTTGAAGATAGAGGATTAATAGGACCAATAAAATTCAATCTCCACTTTGAAAAGGGAAAGTCTGGGAGGATAGGTTGTAATGGCATGGCTGAAAGGTGTTATTTCCCTGCAAAGTTTTGACACTTGTCACAAGATCTCAAAAAAACATAAGAGTAATGGAAAATTGAAGGCCAATAGTATCCTTTCCTAATAATTTTGAAAGCAGTGGTTTTAGCAAAAAAATGGCCTCCTACATGAATGACAGAACTTGAGGAACCATGAGTTTCTTGCAACAGTTTATGTGTGTCCTCATTGTTTACACAGCGTAGCAACACACCATCAGTGGATCTTTGAAACAAGAAGTCTCCTATAATGATGTATCTTGCATATTCAAGATGAAGCCTTCTCCTTTGATGAGTGTCCAAGTTTTTTGTACATCTTTGTTTTTGTAATTAATAAACCAAATTCTTATACCAAGGATGTTCAATAATAGGGAGGATTTGGTTATCAATGTAAAAGAGAGATGATAGGTAACTATCCTCTTCATCAATTTATTCACTATTCATATCATGATGAGATAAGTGAAGGGCTAAGTCACGTCCCTTGATAGTGGTAGAAGACACAATATTCAAATCATGTTCTTGGATATTGGAAATCCAATTTGCAAGCTTCCCTGAAAGATAAGTCCATGAGAGAAAAAACTTGATAGTAGGTAAATGGAATTTTACTAACGTGTTCTTACCTAAGATGAAGTGGCGAAACTTTTAAATAGCTTTAACAAGAGCGAAATCATGTTTCTCTATAAAAGTATATTTAAATTCATCATTGGACAAACTTTGACTCATGTAAGCCACTAGTTTTCATTATCTTGGTCATCATTTTGCATGAGGATAGAAGAAACTGCTTCCTCGGTGGCATTGGTATATATCGTGAATCCCTTCTCAAAATCTGGCTTCACCAAAACCAATGTGGAATTGATTCCTTTCTTAATCCCTTCAAAAGAATTTTTGAAATCATCTATCCAAGAAAAATAACGATCTTTCTTAATAAAATTATGAATTGGTTTGACCATTACAGTAAAATATGGAACAAACCTAAAGACAAAGTTAATGACCCGCATAAAATCTTGAAACTCCTTCTTGGAAGTGGGAGCAAGAAGATTAAGGACATCAACAATCCTTTCAGGATCAATGCTTATTCCTGAATCAGAGACAATGTGTCCAAGGAGCTTTCCCTCGGTAATGCCAAAAATGGACTTGGAAGGGTTTAGAGAGATGCCAAATTTCCTACATAGCATGAGAACTTTTCTCAGATGACCAAAGTGATGTGATCAGGTCTTAGAGTAAATAGTTAAGTCATCCAAGTAGAACTGAATGATCTTGCCAATCAAATCATTGAAAGATATTTGCATAGCTCTTTTAAAAGTGTCACCTGCATTAGATAAACCAAAAGGCATACCTTCATAATAAAAGGTACCCGAATGAGTAATAACAATGTTTTTATATTTATCTTACCTTTTTACCTTGATTTGATTATAACCAGAAAAACCATCAAGTAAGCACATCATTTGTGACCCTGCAACTTGTTGCAAAATCATTTATGTGTTAGGGAGAGGAGAATAACCTTTCATAATAGCCCTCTTAACTGTATGAAAATCAATGCCAAATCTTATACGTTCAGTGGTGTTCCATAAAGGTATCAAATTTGAAACCCATTCAGAATACTTGACTAGAAATATGAAACTAGTCTTCAAGATTTTTTCCAATCCCTTTCAAATAGTTGTGTCTAGTGTAGGGTTGATAAGTATTTGTTTTTTCCTAACTGTTTTTATGCCTTCCTTGATGGGGATGTCATGTTGTATAATACCAAGATCAAAACCATGAAGATCCTCATAAGACCAAGCAAAAACATCTTGAAATTCACCAAGTAGCTTGGAAAACTTCATTTTCTCTTCATCAAAACATTGGGCACCTATTTTAACATTCTTTGGAGCCTTGTGTGTCCCAATGTTCAAGCATATGGTTTCACCCACCTTCCTCTTTGAATCTTCTTCTTTCTGTTTCTCTTTATTTCCTACATCACTTGATGAAAATGAACTTTCTAGGGGACTCAAACCTTTAGGAATCTTGTCATTTTCTATGGATATAATTTCCTTGGACTTAAAAGGTTAATTTTGAAAGAAATCACAAATGATCTCATCATTAGAGAAGACCTTCAAAGATTCTATATTGTTAGGGATATGTGGATGATATAGATATTGAAAAGTACAATCAAGTCTATGTGGCAGAAGTTGCATAGTAGGAGAGGCTGCAAAAATAGCCAATCGATAAGCCATTGAGTTCAATTCCCTCTTAACATGAGTGATGTTGAAAGATAATAGGTTCGAGATAAGTGACCAAATATTTTGGGTGTATCATTTCATCAACATGTTGCTAGGAGAGTATATATTATGTACAAGGTTCACAACAAGCTCAAAATCTCCAAAAACTAAGAGGTGACCACAACCAAGATTATAGGCGTTTTCAATTCCTCGTAATAAATCTTCGAATTCAGCGACATTGTTCATACAAGAAAACTCCAACCCGTAAGAAAAGTTATGAATTTTCCCTACAAGGGAAATCAAGATAATTCCAGCTCCATTACCTTCATTAGAGCATGAACCATCAAAGTGCATGTTCCACATATCATCATCTAAATCAATTTGTTCCAAGGGAATTCTATCCTCCTCAACAAAGATGGAATACACTCCTAGGTCCTCCTCGATATAGTTTACAATAGGTTGTGGGACACTCTATATGTAAGGTGAAATCCTTCCCTCTCTAAGGACTATAATGTTTTTACCATTCCGTGGAACGGATAAATGTGTCCCATTGAGTGAGAGGTATCCACCTGTTAAGGCTTGCCAATCTCTTCCCAAGATGATTGAGTAATTTCTTATTGTCATATCGATTACCTGAATACTAAGGGTTGTCCTTATTTCAGGGTGTGCGCACAAAACTAAGGTCACTCTTTAATCTTTCCTATGGTCATTTGTTGTATACTATTATAAGAGAGCATGCTTCTAGCATTTTCATTTGTACAAGACAAGCATAACTCTTCCATAATAGTCTTTGACATCACACTTGGGACCGAACCGCCATCAATGAGGCAACAATGGGTGATCTTATCCATGATATTTACAGAGATATAAAAAGAGGGATTTTTTATAGGGTATATAAAGTTATGTACACCTACCTTATTTACAGACAAATCCTCTTCATTCACCTCTTCAAAGAGGTTAGCTACAACGAAATCTTTTCTTTCCATGGATTTTTTCAAATGCCTCTGTTGTTCAGGGATGGAAACCATGTCCAGAAGGGTTGCATCTACTTTGATGTTGGCCAATTGATTCAATATATTGTGCTTGGAATAGGAGAGAGGGGGAGTTGTTCATTGAATGTCAGGAACCATAGGAACCTGAACAGTAGCAACATGTGAGGATGAGCTCGGGCTAAAAGAATTGCAGGGAGGGTCAAATTTACCTTTGGGGGCATAGGCTTTGTTCCTAGTATTGATGATCATGACATCTTGTGGCTTTGTAAAATCTAGGACAACGATGGTAGTTTCTGGTCTTTTACCAAAGATCTTATCCCTGACATTCTTCCTTACCTCACATGTGTCTTCCTCATGGTGTTCCTCGCAAAAGGTACACCAACTTCGAGGAAATATGGCTTTAGGATGAACATTATTTTCAATTGGATTCCTAAAGGGGGGTGTAGAAGAGGATGAAGATCCATGGGTGAGAGGGGATGCAATTCTTTTTCACTCATACGCTATCATACAATTATTTATATCTTGTACTAGCTACAAGAGGGTGGACATGTATGTCTATTTAACTGATTCTCCCTGGGGAAAACCTATTCTTTCAATATATTCTTCATACTCTAAACAAGTATGCAGAGTGGAATCGAGATTATCAAAGGTTTTTTCCTCAATCCTATGTCAATAGGGGGAATGTAATGCATTGTAGTAATGCATGAAAGAATATTGGTTATGAGGTTGAATAAGTTCAGGGATTTGATTGTATAACTTATTCAAACACAAGTTGAAGGACTTGATGGTTTCACCATCTTTATAGGCGATGTTATTGTATTCCCTTAACTTCTTGACTAGGCTTTTAGATTGCCCATAAGTGGATTTGAACCAATAGATTAACTCCTCCCAAGAAGACAAAATATTAGGAGGAAGGTCAAAGAAATCAGTCGCAGCCTTTCTTTCCAAGGAATTGAGGAATAAGCACATGCAAGTATCATTGTCATTTTCCCCTATGTTGTGACAAGCATTAGAAAATGCCACTAGGTGTTTGTTTGTAGTGACAGAGTTATTTCCTAAAAACCTAGGGAGATTATTTTTGAATTTAGGAAGTGGACGAGTAGCGGGTGCTAGGTTAATAGGAGAGGACACATGCCACGGTGTGGTTGTGGCGTCTTATTCAAACTGAAAAAGTCCATACTTTTTAATGACTTTGGTGGGATTTGTGTTAGATTGGATAGGGATATGGTGGCTATATAAGCTACCAATCACTGACGAAGATGAATAATGAGAGGATGAAGCACTTCCAGTGCCACCAGAGCCACCACTAGATGCCATCTTGTGGATGATAGGTGAGGGATAAAAGACGAGTTGGATGAATCAGACAAATTTATCCTTAGAGCACTCTGTTGGGTTGAAAACACAACGTTTCTTCTTCCTATTTCAGCAATAGGATTAATTTCAGGTGATAAGCCTCTCCTTCTTCTAGAAACACAAGATTCTAAGGACATGAAAGAAAGGCCAAAACTGAAGGAACAAGAAGGTTACTATTAATTTCTAGGTTGTCTACATCTAGTTTCCAGATGTTCTTGGGAGGTAATATCTCGTTCAATCGCTACTCGTGAATGATTAAGCTCAACATGAGTGTTGGTAGTGTCTAAAATGGTGTTAAACAGATCCAAATCAATGTTGGTATGATCTTGAAGATCGGTATCAATATTGGGTTTCCTTGCAACAGGCACAACCATTAAGCAATAAAACAGTCAAGGAATCAATATCATAAAAAAAATATGTATTGATTCTAATCAAGCATAAAAATTAATCAGAGAGATATTGAAGATCTCCCCGGTATGGTCGCCAAATAAATGTTGAGGAAAAGATATGAAATGATCTTACTCAAGCATTATAAAATTGTGCTTGGCTAAATAAAAATAGACGCTAATATCACCCTACGTATATAGCCATCAAAATTAATATCCTAACTCACAAGTATTGATTACAAGTGCTTAGGATAGTTTTTTTATAAATAAAAGCTTGCTGGAAAATTCATTATTTATATGATTTTTTGAATATAACAGTTGTTGAAATAAATGTAGAGACAGAAGTAAATACACCAAGTCAATAATCAAGATAGATGAGACATAAATCAATTATTTATTTCATTCCAATTCATCAAAGAGTCATTCTCTTTACAAAATTTCATGAAGAATTTTTAGACCAAAGTCAAACTCAGACATCCCCAATGAAACATACAAAAGGACATCTGACAGAAAATCAAAAAATGAACTCTAAAAGTTGGATTACTTGCCACAAATTGCTTCCCACTTGAATCTGCACAATAGCCTTTGTTAGTCATGAAAACTCATTCATAAACAAACAAGGTTACACAAACTATCAAAGATAGATCAACACCTCTGAAAAACAAGTGTCTGAATGATGTAATTCATCCCTGAATCTTGCTATCTACAATAAGACCCTGCTATCATAAAAAATAATTAGGCTTGTGATAAATTAAGGAATGAATGAAAACTGAACTATCTCAACAAAAACTTAAAGAGCAAACCTTAGTATGCTTCTCCTTCTATGTCTCCCTTTGTTCCTCCCTTTTCTTTTGTTTTTAATCAATTTAAAATTGGTTGGAGTAGTTGAAATACTTCATTAGTTAAGTTAACTAAAAACTCAACCAACTTTTTAGTTAGGGGGGAAAGTAATAAATCATAATAAGGGTTTTAAATAAATAATAACTAATAGGTGGGACCCCTTGTGAATCCCATCATGACATTCATGCCTAACAATTTATCTCATTGATATTTGAAATTATTTTCAAAAAATATATTACTCATATATCCAAA
>JASDQU010373879.1:83471-102581 GCA_032191745.1 Picea mariana | reverse complement strand
CAATGCACAATGAGGGTGTCTATATCCCGTTTTCCTCTTGCGCTCTAAAACTGTCTAATCTAGAATTAAATTCTATCTACCTGCATTAACTACTTTAAATGCCTTCTACCTACTAAGGATGAGAGAAATCGCTCAAGTTCCGTTTACATTATACAAGTGCGCCTTCTCTTAATGACTTCAATTAAGATCGTGCAACAACTTTAAGGAAATTTCAAAATTTGCACTGGCACTTGTCCAGCTGTCCTATGCTTCCGCGCTGGCTCGCTTGATGCTGGCGATGCTCCTGCATCATCCGCTTTCATTCCTTTCCAAAAGAATACAAGCTTAAGGTCTGCCTTCATCTTCGTGACTCCTGGATGAGACATGTACACTGCTCAATGTGCTTCACTCAAGATCAAACTTCTTAATTCATTGTTAGGCGGTATGTAAATTATGTCATTAAATCTCAACAATCAATCGATATCTAATGAATAACCTTCATACTTCGACACCATCATGGTATCTTGTCCAATACTATTCTTAACATCCCTGTACCAATCATCATCAATCTATAAGGCTAGAATATTTTCTCGAAGATTTGTCTTAAGCGGTATTACCGAGAATATACATGGTCTCTGACTCAATGCATCTGCCACTCTATTCATCGTTCCTTTAATGTAAGTAATCTCAAAGTCGTATTCTCTAAGTAATTCTGACCAATGACTTTGTTGTGCATTCAAGTAACTTTGTGTAAATATATGCTGCAATCCATAGTGATCTATATTTAATTTGATTTTTTTTACAATCAGATAATGTTTCCAAAATCTCAAGGTATATACAATTTCTAATAACTCCAAGTCATGCATTGCATATTTCTCTTCATGCTTTCTCAATTTCCTTGAAATGTAAGTGATCACTCGACCATTTTGCATCAAAAATATTCCTAAGACTTCCTTGGATGCGCCTGTGAATACCAATAATTCTTTGTCCATGTCGGGGATCTTTAGTATCAGCATTGTTGTCAAAAAATATTTGAGCCTTTGAAATGCTTCCGCTCATTTCTCAGTCCATATAAACTTCTTATTTTTCTTCTGCAATTCAATGATTGTATTAGATATCTTCGAAAAACATTCAATGAACTATCGGTAATATCCCACTAAACCCATAGAGCTAGATACTTCATGTACGTTCATCAGTGCTATCCATTCCATTATAGCCTCTACTTTTGTTGGATCCACAACGATACCTTCAACATATATGCTATGTCCCAAGTAATGAATCTTCGATTGGTAAAAATAACATTTCGATGGCTTCCCGTACAATTTGTTTTCTCGTAGACACGGTAGGACCAATATTAAGTGTTCTTCATGATCTTCTTTCATCCAAGAATAAATCAGTATGTCATCAATACATACTTGAACAAACTTATCCAAGTATTCGTGGAACACCCCATTCATCAAACTCATGAATACCCCCGGGGAGTTTGTCAATCCGAACGGTAAAAATGTAGACTCATAGAGTCTGAATCTCATCTTAAATGTGGTCTTAGGGATATATTTTCCTTAATATATAATTGGTGATATCCTGATCTCAAATCAATCTTCAAAAACATCGTCGCTCCCTTCATCTAGTCAAAAAAATCATCTAGTCTTGGCAATGGATAATGGTTCTTGATCGCCATTTTTTTCAATTGACGATAGTCAATACAAAGTCTCCATGATCCATCCTTCTTTCTCACAAAAATAATTGGTGCACCCCACGACGATACACTTGGACATATAAGTCCCAAGTCCAAAAATTCCTTCAATTATATTTTCAACTTATGTAATTCAGGCATTGACATCCGATATGGCGTTCTCGATATTGGTTTAGTTCCGGGTTTCAATTCTATTGTAAAATCCAACTCTCTCTTAGGTGGTAAACCGGTTAACTCTTCTGGAAACACATTAGTAAATTTTGATATTATAGGAAGTTTTTCTAATCCTTCTGCCTCACCCTTTTCATTTAGCTTCAATATTGCATATATCTTTCATCCCTTACGCATACTCTTCTATATTTATAGGGAAGAAATAAATATCAAGAAAACTCCCTGGTTTCTTCCTACAATCACTCTATCCTTCCCCAAATAATCTATCAAGCTTAATTGTTTTGTCTTACAGTTAAGTATTGCATCGTGAAATTCTATCCAGTCCATACCAATCACTATGTCATAATATCCTAAGATCATGACATATAGATCTACCTTCATTACAAAGTATCCCAAGTTAAGGCTACAATCTGTGACCTTTCCTCCAACTTTTTGTTTGGCACCCAATGCCATTTCTATGTATCTAAACTGGTCTTGATCGACTGCCTTTACCTTAATTCTCTTTAGCGATGCACTAGAAATAAATCTCTCTGTATCAACAAGATCTATCAGAATACTAAAATCTTGATCAACGATCATATGTGACGTCTCGAGCACAGTGAACTGGTGCTCGGGTTGGCGGTTATTCACCACTGCATGCTCCAAATCTCCAATTGTAGTGGGTCTTGATGATCCAGCCACTCTGGCCTTCTCAATCAAAAAGTCTCGCTGGTAATGTGGCTCTCCACATGTCCAACATCCAGTCTCTGGCCCAATGCTCTTGGTTCCTGAAGTAGAAGATGTTGGCCTAACAGTCTGTGATCCTGATCTGTTTTTTTGAATAGGCCTAAAATTTTGTTGTTGTTGTTGCTGTTGTGGTCCCTTGTAAGGAGTCCTCCACTGAGGATTTTGTCATCGCAGTGTCGAGAACATAGGTCCTCTAGGCATATCTCACTTCCTAGAAGTCTGTCTGGCTGGTGTTTTATGTTGCTATGCTCCTGATGTCGTATGTCCAGTCGGTCTAGAAGGATTCATGCCCTAACCCCCACTGTTCAACTCTTCCTCAGCTATGAGGGCCTTCTGAACTACGTCATGGAATGTTTGAGGCATTAGTATCCTCACCTTTGCACGAATTTTGAAGTTAAGGCCGAACACAAACTTGTTGACCTTTAACTTCTCTTTGTTCATATGTGGAGCATACCTAAGTAGCTCCATGAATTTGGCCTCATACTCTGACACCGTATGGCCACCCTTTTGTAAGGCGTTGAACTCATTAAGTTGGAGCTCAACGAATTCCTCAAATAAATACCTCTACTGGAACCTTTCCTTGAACAAATCCCATGACACGTCTTCAACGACCATGTTTAGTTGAGGTAGGAGTGTCTTCCACCAAACTAGATCACTCCCTTTCAGTTGGAAGACCACCATGTAGACCTTCATGTTGGAGGTGTAATAATGAAGTGAAAAGAACATTGCCATGATCTCCAACCATGTCTCGATGGATAATCTATCCAGGGCACCCCAGAACTCAGGAAACTTCACCTTCTCGAGTTCTCTATGTATACTCCTACTACCAGCTGGGGCACACTGTGAACCCTCATTGGGCACAAACACTCTACCCTCATCTTGATCCAGGCAGTTGATTAATTCCTGTGACATCCTTTGGAAGGATCTCATCATACCTACCACATCTCCCACAAAAACCTTCTCTTGCTCAGTGGTATGTTCTTCTCCCTTGGGGTTAGACCACTCTGGCATGTATACTATCGGAGGTGTCACACCTCTTCCTCCATAATGATGTCGTCTACTTCCCCTGCGTCCTCTAACCATGATTCCCTGCATGGACAATTTTCAAAATTTAATTAGTGATATATTTTTAACCATTTAGTTAACACAGTGGAAGGCATAACGGTCCAATGTTGTAGGGATGAACCTCACTCTGATACCATATGAAACATACCACACACCAAGACACCAAGGTAAGCTCATTCAATTAAATAATTTCTTAGACCAGTTCTTAATAACTATAAAAGATATAATATATCTATATCTATATATATCTATATTTTAAATATAAGATGTTAACTATCCATTAAGAATAATTATATGAGTATAGATAAAATTATATACAATGACGACAATAGGAAATTGATCTTTTCTTAATCAACATTACTATATTCTTTATCATCATCAACTTTACAATAAGATCATGATACAATTATCAGGTAGCATTTTAAAAGGCCTAACATGTAAAAATCACTAATCATCAGATCATACGAGAGATAGAAAGGATAAACAATGTCTACCCACATGAACCCTACCCTGGAAGGTTAGGACCTTCAAGACACATAGTCAGTTCTGATAGTCTAGGATTCATCTGATTGATCTTGACCATTTAAGATCTCAGGCCTGACAGTCGTTCTCAGGAACATGAAGGTATCTACACCCATAACCAATCCTAGTTTAAATTCATGACTAAAATCAACAATAAGAAAACAAGAATATTCCATTTGTGTATTGAACAAGCAATCAATATATTAATAATTACTTTAATACAACATGAGTTTATAATCAATTGATAACATACATACTCTATCACGAGTTCTATACCATTAATCAACTAACTCTATTAGTATTTTTCCTAAACAAAGCTACTTTACATTTTTCAAGTTCTATTTGGTAGTTTAGCACAAATTATATAAGTTTTATAAAAGTGATGCAACATTATAATCAAGTAATATTTCCTCTCAATTATCCTTTTAAGATTGCACATCCAGCTCTTTGTTTAATTAATTTGAAACACAACTAAGTTTATAAATACTTAGTTGATTTTTGTCTTTCGTTCTCTTTTTAATGTACCCATGAATCATTAGAGTCTAATCCTTTTATGAATTCCTAGAATAATGCAATATCGTTCATCGACAATAATTAACAACAAGGAAACATATACTAACACCGTGTAATATAACATACATACTAAAATAAGTAATAATGAAATCCTAATGATACATTCATTGCACTTCTTAAAAACTAATCAATTTTTAAAAGTCTCCTATCAAATACGAATTATAATACCAACGCCATATTATGTAAAGATATATAAGGTTTCCCAATTTAATGTATCATACTTTACTTAACTTCAATCAAAAATAGGAGTGAAGTTTACGACTGACCCACCGATGAAGACTGAAGTTATTAATTAACATCAGTTAACTATTTATCAAACTTCCCATACCAATACTCGTTTTGGTTGGCACATTGTCATAAAAATACCTATAACCATGATTAAAAACTCCAGAGTAACTAGACAAAGTTTTTCCGAATATGAGTTTGTTGTTCAAGGTTTTAGTACTGAGTTATATAAGTGTCCATTCCAAAGACAACATGCCGGAAAAATTAAACCCCATTACATGGAAGATACCAAATATATATGTTAGCTTCACTTATCAGTAATTACATGAGTGAATAATAGTAATAACTATCACCACCATCTAATAACCACAAAAGACGTAATGGGCGACTGTAAGTTGTTAATTAGACTCTTTGAGTTGCTAGTTAACCAGAATAGCGACAATGAATGATGTTCATGGTCAAAGGATTCAGATTAAGGGGGCACATTAATTCATGAAGGAATCAAGAAAAAAATAAGGATTGAAGGATATGGCAAAATAACCGATCCTAAATCGAGGCAACAAATTCAGAAGGAAGGATACTACGTCCCTTTTTTTTTTTAACTCCAATTGTTTTTACGAAGGCCATACTTCCAAGATTTAGTTTACAGTACGGTAAGCACTAAGAATCAAACCTGTGACTTCTCGAAGCTTCCGCCATACTACTGTTGCAGGGTACAAAGAGAAATAACATAATGCTTGAGAAATCAATGCGACATATTGGTATTCATTAAGGCAATAATTTGTATTTGAGTTTTGACAAGGAAGCAAGGAATACACATAACTTACTGAAATTACATCAATTATTCTCTGAAAAAGGTAGAAGGAAATCTCAGTGTATGAAGGATAATAAATTCACTAAATTATGAGAGCAGATTGAAAGGAGAACTCAACCTTGGATTGTAGTACACAGTCTCTGAGTTGGGGTATTGATAATAAGGTAGCGAACTAGGCAGATACAATTCTCATAGAATATCAAGAGAATTCATGTAGAGACAAGGGTTAAATTTACAAGAGATAATTTATGGATAAGAAAGGGCTCTCTTAACCCTTGGTTACTGTTTATGAACATAACCATCAGATTTGCGAAGTAAATTACCAATTTCATCAAACACAACAATTGTTTCTCTCTGGTTATGATCTTTGCATGCATCTCGACAACCATGACTTGAATAAATCCTTGCATAAGGACCAAGTCCAAGATTTGAAGAACAAATTTAAATAAAGTGGAACCCTCAAGCTCTGAATCACATAAAAGTTTTTTTCTAGGATACCATTCCAACTGGAGTCAGGAACATTACACAACTTGGAACGTTGATCAACAAAATAATTAACAGGGTGAGGTATAAATCATTTTTCCTAAAAACTTATCAATGTTGGACATTGGGAGACAGGTTTCTTCATCATATCTAAACACTACTACAATAATATGCAAAAAGAACTAACATTTTGTTTTTGTATGACATATTATGATACCAACCAAATTTTAGACAAGGAACTCATAATCTATGCAATCATTGTTCCAATTCAGTGTTACTGATTACTAGAAATTGTACCCTCATCAACGAATTTAAAGAAGAATTTACGCAATAAAAACATTTGTATATTTAAATTATATAGTCTAGAATCAATCTGTATATAAATCCATGAAGTATGGATGCATTTAAATTGGAATATTATAAAAATTATCTGATAAGTTTAAGAAAAACATTACTATACTCTAGACGTAAAACTTGGAAGAAATATTATAAATTTCTCTACTGTAATGTTCGAGTACACACAAACTAGATACATATTACTCAAAATTCTCTTATTCAAGGACACAAAATAGTCAAATGAAACTTTCAATTACTAATGTTCAATAATATCCAACTTTAACTCATGTTTGAAAGCAATTATAATAATCATCAATTTGAATACTGTCACCAAGAATGTCATTGATAGTTGATGATGATTCCAATACGAAAGACTTGCACAATTCCCTTTTCCTGCTAATCCAAGGAATACACTGATACCTCCCATCCAACACTAGGGGTACCCTTCTTCCCCCTTAACCCCCCGAGTTGCAAAGGGGCCACACACAATAAACCAACAACGATATCTCCAAGGCTTGCCTCGCAAGGTAGAGCTTCCACTCCTTCTAGAAGCTTAGTATCCCAACTCTCACAAGTAAAACACAGTCAAAAACAATTTTGGCAGCATAACCTTACCAATTATAAGAATGATCCCTTTTCCTTCTACACCATTTGTTTTATAGAAATTTCCTCACTGACACATGTCCTCATGCACAAATAATTAAATTTTTAGATTAAATTAATTATGATTATTCACCCACACACTTATCACACTCTCTCCAAGTTGCACAATTAATTACCATTTTTATTTTATTTAAAAATTCAAATTCCCTCACATTCCCTAATGTGTCTGTAACTTTGATCTTAGTTGTCCCTTTGTTCCCCAAATTCTCATTTAATGAGTGTCTCCTAACTAGATCTTAGTTAGAGTTGGATTAGAAGTCTTTTTCTAGTTAGACTAGTGGTAGGTTGACTCAAGATTCTATTCTATGTACACATATTCTCTCAAGTTATTATTTATTTCTATTTAAAAATCCCCTTTATTAATTTCATGCACACATGTGCATTTTATCCAACCTTTTAAATTTTATTCCCCATTTTTATAGAGTTTGATTACATTATCAAATATTTTAACTTATGTCTTAATTCATTTAGTCCTTTAATTAAATTCAGACTTAGACTTAGGCTTAGACTTAGGCTTGGACTTTTTTTGGGCTTTATAATTAAAAATTTGTTGTTTAAATTAATTATTTTATTCCAACAAGGTCTAATCATTTCAATGTTTTCTATGCCACCTAGATTTATTGACTCGAGTTTTAATTTCATGATGTACCCTTCAAGATGCACCTTCGTACTCCAAGGGTGCCACTCGCCTTAGACTGGTTTTGGAAGTTTGTCCGACCCTTCGAGTCAACACTCCACTCGGTCGACCTTGTGAGAGACTAAGGGCTTCTAAGGAATAAGGATTTCGCCTTGAATCTTAGTTCAAGATAGACATCATTTTTTCATTTTAAAATTCACTCTAGATGATATATATAGAACAATGATGTTATTAAATTCACCCCAAAACTCATAACACTAAATTTGGAGCTATATATAAGCATGGGAGTGCATTTCCATTAGGTCATTTTCTACTATTTTGGTCTCTCAATTTACAAGGAATATTTCACCTCTTTTGCACGACAACCACATTTACGTTTTCAAATGAAAATATAAATATATATACAGGTGTAAAATTGTCTAATATACCCTCAACAAGTTGAATCACTCAAATTGGAGGTGTTTTAATAATTGGGCAAGCATTTTTGTGAAGCCTAACATGCATTTTGCACAAGGGCGAGATTTACAATTTAAAAGCGAAACATGTATTTATTAAGTGTGAGTATGCATTTTTAGAAGTGGAGGATCCAACAAGCTTGAATTAGGGTTTTATGCAACAATATAAACCCAAATCTTGTTGTTTTATGCAACAATATAAACCCTAATCCTAATCATTGATATCATCATATATTGAGAACATTGTCATCTACATTTGTCTCAACTTATTCGACTTCTTCATATAACACATCTACCTGCTCATTTGCATCATCATCTCCTTCAAGATCATCTTTTTCTATATATGTCATACATAGTGATGTCAGTCCATAAATTTAGTAGCTTCCCTATAAGAGCCTCAATACATATATTATTTTCTTTAACTTGATACTTACCTAATTGATTGAAAATACACATAATTACCACTTTGTGTGTGTGTGTGTGTGTGTGTGTGTGAGAGAGAGAGAGAGAGAGAGAGAGAGAGATTATGAAACAAAAAATTCAAATGAAATTTGTTATTCCTCTCTTAGAAGAGTAATGGATAAGAAAGGATATTAAATCTTCAAACAATGTCTCAATAATGTGGAATTCAATTCCACAATCCTTCCATTATTTGGTAATTGGTTAGCATGCAAAATCAATAATGGAAGCAATATGAGGATTGTATGGGTGGGAAATTGTAACATCCCCATACTTCAATAAGGAATAAAATATTTTATGTCTTAGTCTTGAATTTTAGACGACATAATGGGAATTTTCAGACCAAAAGCCTTCTACTATGCATAAAGGGTAAAAATTTCCTTATAAAACAAAGAGGTGAAATTGTTAAAAATGGCCTTGTTAAAATGCACTCCATACCGAGGGAAATGCATTCCAAATGGTGAAATTGGTATTATTATATTATGGATAAACAAGCTTATGAAACACCCATTCCTTGAGATAAATTATGCATGCCCCATGGTGAAAAATGCGCACCCTAAAAGGGAAAAATGCACGCCCTAGGAAGAAAAATGTGTGCCTTGTGTTGGTAATTGTATGTTAACCTTATGAAATTAAATGAAAATGAGGTATTGAGGAATATGCATTCCCTGTTAGGAAAAAATGCACGCCTCAAGTTGAAAATGCACATTGAGTGTGTGGGATTTCATGTTTACATAGTAAGGAGGAATATGCACACCTTGTTAATTACAAATGCATGCCTGCACTATAAACATGCATGCCCTTGACATGTTTGACATCCCTATGATGGCCTAAACCCTAAATGGTTCTTCTTGATCCCATATGAATGGTTTTCGTAGGAAGATGAATGAATACAAATGTTGATCCATTGTGTATGATTGATGCTAGTGTGGCATACTTATAACAACCCTAAACCCATGTTTGACAAGATGTTTGGAAACATACTTATGTATTTAGCCTTGTATGTTGAGTTGTTGCAACTTTTGGTAATGACATTGATTGAAACCAAAATTCGGGGTAATATGGTTATGCTAGGTTTTTATTGTTAAACCTTAATGAAAATCATTGAAGGTTGTTTTGCAATCTTCTTTAATGATGAATAAAAAGGTAGATTTCATTCCTTTGATAGTTGTAATTAGTTTGTTTACAGATATGCTCTAATGATGGATTCTATAACTACCTAATTATGGAAATTGGGATTAAAATCTAGAGAGAGCCTAAGTGTTATAGAGTTGAAAGTTGGATAGTGAAATGAAAGCATATCAAGAGCTTAAAAAATGCAAGCATAGGGAAAGGTAGACGTTCCCAAGTCTCAGAATCATAGAAAATGGAAGTACTTGTAAGTGTCCCACACCTATGATTGATTTGAAATGCATGCAATATATATTAAATTAGAAATGTATAGACAAACATACAATTCACTGTACATAGAGATTTAACATGGAAACCCAATAGGGAGAAAACCAAAAAACTTCTCTTTATAAAATCTTGTAGGCACCAACCTACTGTTTCCAATATTTGCAAGAACCAACCTGCAGGAGACACCAATATCCTCAACTGAGAACCAAATCACCAATGCATGTAAGAACCAACCTACAATTGCAATATTTGTAGGCACCAACCTGTTAGAGACACCAATCCCCTTAGCTAAGCACCAACTCGGAAATGCCTGTAGGCACAAACCCACAACTGTGATATTTGCAGAAACTAACCTATTGAAGACACCAATCCCCTTAGATGAGAACTGTTATATGTTCCTTATTTACAAAGAATTGGTGTTATTAGTGTTCTTTTACTCCATTACCATTAACATATATAAATCATGTACTGAGCAATAGCAGCATAAAAAAGAGACAAAAATAAGACGCGAGATTTATCTTGGGAAAACCCAACAAACTTTCTTAGATAGTTCTGTTCATAAAGAAAGTCCAAATAGATAAACTCTAGCACAAAGGCTATCTCAACCACAAATAACTCCACAGACGCAACAACAACACTATACCAAGATAGTGCACCTCCTCAAGGAGTAGCGCACAAGAGAGAGATACCAAAAGACTGAACAAGAAGAAATTGAGTCACTGCAACAACTGCATCACCTTCTCCAAACTTGCACCTTGCTTCTGTGTAGTTGAGAGAGTGTGAGTGAGTGAAAAAATGAGCAAAGGTTCCTCCTTATTTATAGTCTTCTTGTCCTTCTAGTTGGGTTGACTTCTCTTCGGAGAAGGTGTCTTTTCATTATTCTTTATTCTTCTGGGATAACTTCTCTTCTAGGGTATTTCAACACCTGTCCAATGGATCTCTTGCTTCCAGAATATTCTTTGCATATAAGAAAGGTTATCTAGAAGGGAAATATCCCTCCACATCTACCAAAACTCAACACTCCCTCTTAGTTAGGGAGGTATCTTTCATGATGTATTCATCTAGTAGTCCATTGACTACTCTACAATCATTTGGTAGAACATAGATGCCACAATGCCATATGTAGCTCAAATCATCTTTCACAGTCTCTGCAGTCAGGTAGCATTCAACTACTCCCAATGTGAACTGGTAGTCTCCATGGAAATCAACTAGTAGCGCAAAGCTACTACAATTCCATCCAGTAGAATACGATTGTGTCGATCCATAGCAGTACACAACTATTGTTCTGTGGTACATGACCACTCCAAGTAGCACACAACTACTATCCAGAGACCATATGTCTCTCTCTTGCAATCAGTTGATAGCTACACAAGCTACCACCATGCAGTCCAACAATCTTTATGATTATGCAACAATCAACTAGTAGCATAGATCTACTACCATGCCATCAACAATAACAATATTCTGCAACCTCCATGATTATGCAAAAATCAACTAGTAACACATAGCTACTACAATGTCATCGACCATAGTCAGGATCCAAATGACTATGCAACAATAAGATAGTAGCACACAACTACTACAATGCCATCAACCATAGCCATATGTATGAATATGCATCAATCAACTAGTAGCACAAAACTACTACAATGCCATCAACCATAGTAATACCTATGATTATGCAACAATAAGCTAGTAGCATACATCTACTACAATGCCATTACCCATAATCATAGTCAATGTCTCTATAACTATGCAACAATCAACTAGTAGCACACAACTACTACAATGCCATCATCCATAGTTATAGTCTCATCCAGTAGCACAAATCTACTCCCATAGTCCTCACAATTATGCATGTGATGTTTCTTCTCTCATCAAGTCCGGTAATGCAGTACCCCCTCAATCACCTCACATGACTGATCTAGGTAACCCTTGGCTAGAGGGGTTAGTCGGTATGAAAAGAAACAACACACCTTCCTCTCAACGAGGGTGGACATTCTGCATTATGCCAAGCTTGTATTTGGAGCACCTCGAGTCTTTTTCACTCCTAGTCAAATCATATCGACTAATAAGAGAAGTATTTCCCCTGGTCCATTCACCAATAGCCAAATAAATATGGCTAATCCTGTGAGTGAATGTATCATCCTCCCTTGGTCAAATCAGCATGACCAATATGGGAGAATGTCTGCCCAATGCTACTCATTTTTCCATTGCCTTGGACAAAATCTTGGTGAGAATGTTCACAATATGCTCATCTATAGATGTGTACTAAAGATTCATTGCTCCCTTTTGCATCATGTCTCGGGTGAAGTTCTGCAAGAAACTTTTGAGGCCACACTGCTTCACGGCTTGCAATATTGGTTGATATATATGAGGCCTCTGTTGTACTAAGTGCCACTGATGTCTTATTCTTTCTCAACCATGAGATCACAATGATCCCAAACTGAAAAAACATCCGGAAGTACTCTTCTGATCTATTACACTCCCTTTCTAGTCAGATTCTATATATCCCTGGAGCTTCACATCTCCATATGAGACATATCTCAGTCCATGTCCAATCGTACCACATAGGTACCTCAACACATGTTTTGTTTCCATCTAATGTATATGTCTAGGTTCAACCATGTACTAACTCAAGGCATTCACTGTAAAGAATATTTCCTCTCTGATGTTAATCGGGTACATTAATGATCCAATCAGTCGTCTGTACATTGTGGGATCCACCAAATATAAAGATGAATCACTCAAGAGATTCATATTTATCATCATGGGTGTGGTCATGGACTTGTAGTCCATCATCCTGAATCTCTGTAGGATCTCAACAATATATTTTCCTTGGATAAAGAAAATCTCATCTGATATCTACCACACCTCCAATCCCAAGAAGTAATGCATCATACATAGATCCTTCATCTCTAACTCTGAAGCAAGCTCCCTCTTGCACCCAACTATGAGCTTATCATTTCTTGTCAGAAACAGGTCATCCACATATAGGATCAATGGGAAAACATTCCCAATATCATCAAGTAATTGTCTGATTTGGCATATCATGCCCTGGGGGCATGTTTAGGTCCATATAAAAATATTCTTCAATCTGTAGACATGAGACTCCTTCTCAAGTATATTATGGCTTCTATATGTACACTTCTTCTGGCTACTGGGACAAGTGTCTCTTCATAGAATCCTTTGGCCACAAATAAATCTTTGTGCATCTCTATGCTACCATCTGCAACATGCTTGATCTTGTAGAACAACTTGGAAGTCACCACTAACTTCCCTTCTTTTCTCGAAATCAAGGCAAAAGGTCCATATCTCAGTCCTTATGACTAGCTTCCTCCTTTTTCACTGGAACAAGGGAATCCTCCCAAGAGGTCTCATATATCCTCAAAGCCTCTGAAGCTTCAATCTAGCCTCATGTTTATTAGTCTTGGAGGATATCTGTTCCATCTGAATATGAATCCGGGAAAGAATAATTTCTGAGTGAAAGTATCTAATCAATTGAATCTCTCTAAGATCAGGCTTACTCTGAGTCTGCATTCTCCCTCAGAAGCTATATATTCTTCGGAGTCATCTGCTCCCTATGCATGTGTTTACCTCCTCTTATCCTTCATTACATGGATGCACACAATTCTATGTCTGGATATTTTTTTTCATGTCTCAACTAGATACCATCTAAATTGTTGCCTCCTACAACCGTCATTACATATCCCTCTCAGAGCTATTACCTATGGCCTTCTCGGAACAAGAAAAAATAACAACAACATCTCTATGGTAACTTCAATGGAATTTACAAGATAACGTTCCTGGAACAAGGTCAACAACCAAGAATATCTCCTAGAGAAGATCAATTTATGTTTTAAACAAGTGTATTATTAATATGATTATTCATCCAATGGTAGTCATACAAAAAATAATCAAGTGTTTACTAAGATAGAAATATCGATAGCAATAATAGAATTCTAAATATTGTTAATCTAGTTACAATACTTACTTAAACTTCAACAATATGAAAATATCAAACCTGATATGAAAACCTGGAGTTTAGTTGTTGTTGACCCACTTGAGTTGTCTTCAATAGTTTCCCTAGTCATGTGCTTGAAAGAACTACTAGCTAAAGGACATACTCTTCATCCTTTGACTTATGCTCTTCAACATCTACTACATGTGCATGGTACTTCTTTCCCTTTTCATGTTTAAGAGGACATTGTATGACATAATGTCCCATCTCCTTGCAGTCGTAGCAATTGATATTTGACGCATCCTTCATGTGGTGTGGTTTCTGAGGATTAGTTGGGTTTCCTTATTCCCTTTCCTTTCTCTTCTTCACTTGGGAATCAAATGCTTTATTTTCATCATCATTAGTCTTCTATGATTTGGATATCAACCTGGATTCCCCTTGGGTGCATTCCTCCCATAGCTTGTTGAACTTGGGAAATTTGATTCTGGCACAAATCCCTTGAACAAATGGATCTCAATAGGAGGGAAATCCATTTAGTGTAGTATTCATGAGTTAAAAATCTTATATTGTATCTCCAATGGCTGCTAACTGGTCCTTGATCTATGAGATCCTCATGAAATAGTTGGATACTTTTTTTGGCTTGTTCATTGTCATGTTTCTGAGTTGATTCCTTAGAGTAAGATTTCGACATTTCCTTCGGTGTCTTTATTTTTGATACATTAGGTATCAGATGATCCTTTATAGAGTTTATCAAGATTCTCTTGGCCTTGATCTCATTCTTCTTGAACTTTACTTTGGCATCTTCTTCTTCTGGTTTCGGAATCATCTGCTCGATATGATCCAATAAATAATTCTCTTCTATAATGAGGATTTTTTTTTTATTCCAGGATATGAAGTTATATTCTCCATCCAATCTATCTTCAACTCTCATGTTGGTTGTCATCTTTCGCTGGTAGAAACCCTTGCACTGAAAAACCTCAAATTTTCAAACTTCACAAAAATACATGCTGAAGGTTTCAAGGGGTGCATTAGGTTATGTTGCACTTCTATGTGAATGAATTATCCCCAATGACCTTGGGATAGTTCTCAATGAGCTTGAGAAAGTATTGCAGTTGCAAGGTGTTGCTGTAGCGATCTTCCTTGTAGTGGTCAAATTGTTTTGAAGGTAACCAACTATGATACCATGTTAGATTTTCCTTATTTATAGAGAATTAGTGTTATTAGTTTTCTTTTACTTCATTACCATTAACATATATAGATCATGTACTAAGTAGTAGAATCATAAACAAGAGACAAAAAGAACACAAGAGATTTATCCCGGAAAAACCCCAAATGGGGGAAAAACCCAACGACCTTTCTTAGATAGATTCCATTCACAAAGAAATTCCAAACAAATAAACCCTAGAATAAAGGATATCTCAACCATAAATACCTCCATGACTTCAACAACAACACTATACCAATATAGTGCACCTCCTCAAGGAGTAGTGCACAAGAGAGAGATATCAAAATACTGAACAAGAAGAAATGGAGTCACTGCAACAGTTGCGTTACCATTTCCAAACTTGAGCCTTGATTCTATGTAGCTAAGAGAGTGTGAGTGAGTGAAAAAATGAGCTAATGTGCCTCCTTATTTGTAGTATTATTTCCATTCTATTTGGGCTAACTTCTCTTCTCAGAAGATGTCTTTTCATTATTATTTATTCTTCTAGGATGACTTCTCTTCTAGGGTATTTCAACGTATGTCCAATGGATCTCTTGCTTCTAGAATATTCTCCACATATAAGAAAGGTTGTCTAGGAGGGAATGATCCTCCCACAACTACCAAACATTAATAAGCACCAACTCAACAAGATGTAGGCACCAACCTACTAAGGACACCAATCTCCTCAAACTATCAACAATATCAAATCATATCTTTTCTTCAATCCTTCACCTGCAAAAATTTGTTGCTCTATCTTTGTTGTCACAACACTCTTTTCCAGTTCACAATCTACATGACTTTATATGTTCCTTAGACCTTGCACCTACCATCCACCCTTAGACAATTACATTTCCCTTTCTTTCATTCTCTTGCATCCTTGGACCTTAGAGCCTCGGAGTTGTGCTTCCTTTTCATTACATTTCTTCACACTCTCATACTTCAAAGTGAATAGGGAATCATTTTTATTACCATGCCCGTATACTCAATTATTTTCTCTATGCCAAACATCATGTTCATGGGTCAAATCCAGATCCCTTAGACTCTTCCATTGAAATCGGGCTACAAAAACCTTCAAAACCAATCTCAATCTCCTTTGGGTTCATGTGCTACCTACTCACAAGACAAAAAAACCATAAAATCAGTTCCTTGGCTCAATCAAACCTTCGATCGTGTTTATGAGTGACTGAAACATGCATCTTGACTTCAACTCTCATCAATCATCAGATCAGGTCCTTGATCAAACCTCAATTGTCGATCTATTTGTCAAAATCACTGCATATCAGGCTATCGGGACCATCTAGTATTGGATATATAACATTGTGCTTCACACAATCTCTCTTGCCCAATATCTGACAAACAATATGCTAACCAAAACACACAACATAGATTCAACACTTAGCATTTGTTCTATCATCCCTTAATTTGATTTTGACCATTGATTTATTCACTGGCCATCAAACCCACAACACAAACCTCATTGCCCAATAATCATCTGATTATTCCTCAAATAAAATATCAACCATCAATCTGGTTCCCTTAATATTAGGAAATCGGGCATACTGAGCCTTTGGGCCTTCAACCATGTGCCTTCAACTTTTTCCCCGATCCGATATATCGGGCTCTTTGGGCCAATGGCCCCTCGAGCTTCAACACTACACTACTAAATCTATGGTCTAATATGGAATCTTTTTCACGGAACTACGTTACCGGACTCATGGGGTCACTGGGTCCCTGGGCCTTTAACTTACACCTCAATATTCTAACATGTTCTGGTATCCAATATATCAGTATACTACATGGCTCAATATTCCCATGACACATGGCACATGACATGACTCTTTCATGGCATCTGCATGGCTATTGTTGTGGGTCTAACGTGGAATATGCATTGGGTGATCAACCCATCAAGATCTTCAACAATGCACCTTCACCATTCTTCTAATATAGTATAGAACCTTTTCTCTCTGTGTTCCTTCCACTCAAAGATTGACCCATCGGGTTCATCATCCCACCAAGGCACTAGGCCACCGAGATCCTAAAAAATTCAACACTATGAAAACAAACCTTTCGGTCTGGTGGATCAACTGACAGTGAAAGTCGGATAAATCGACGACAAATCGAAGGTCGAGGTGGTTTAATCGGGTAAAGTCAAAGTCGACGAAATCGACAACAAGTCAAAGGTTGTTGTGGTTCAACCAGGTAAATTCAAATTTGAAGAAATCGACAGCAAGTCGAAGAGGTCAACCAATAAGAGGACGATATGTGGGTGCATGGAAATCGACTGAAGACTGAATGGAGGTCGATTGGTAATCGACTGGTAAATCGAATTAGAGTCGATTGTAACAAAATCTTGATATTCGTGGGATTTGTAGCCAATGATATGCAAAGATATAAAATCATTTTTGGGCACCTTTGTTTAAGGATTTTCCTACTGTAAAGCCTATAAATAAGGCGTGTTGTAATGTTTTAAAAGCTAATATTTAGAGAAATCATTTTAGAGGTTGTTGGTCATGCAGATGTAAGTCAAATTGGATATAGGGTTATTCTTGTATAAATAAATAAGGTATTATGTTGATTTTGTCTTAGGTGTAGACCAAGGTTAGGCATGTAACCTTTTATTCTGAATGAATAAGACAAAAAGAGAGAAAAACACTTAAGGAATGTTGGTTTTACCATTTGGCTTTCCAGGGTAGAATCTTTGTGTACTGTTTGTTTTCTTTGTCATTTACTTTCTTGATTAAATCTTTCTTCCTATCTTCTACTAGGTTTAGTGTGGAAGTGTTCCTCATTTACTAACATGTGGTATCAGAGCTTGGTTTAACAATCTTGGATATGAGCTAAACCCTAGGTTCAATAAGAGTCATAAGTCAAAAATATTTACAGATTATGCTTAAAGAATGGAAAGTTGCTCGAGAATAGAGATCGAAAAATTCAATGGCCATAATTTTGAGCTTTGGAATATTAAAATTGAATATCTCCTTATATATTGAGAAAAATGGGCCATATTCTGCCCAGGTACCATTCTAACAGGTATGCCAACGGAATAATGGGAGAAACTCAAGATAAGGGCAAGGAGTACTATTCAACTTTGTCTTGCAAATTTGGTATTGTTGAATTTCTCAGGTGAAGATTCGAACAAGAAACCATGGGAAGATTTGGGGAGTTTGCACCAGTCAAAATCCCGAGTAAATAAGTTGTCCCATAGAAATAAATTGTATCTTTTGAGAATAAGTGAGGATAGTTCAGTTTCTAAGCAATTAAATGCATTTAATGCCATTATAATCCAGTTATCTTATGTGAATATTAAAATCATTGAGGAGGAGAAATGTGTTATCCTATTATGTTCTTTGTCAGACTCCTAACATAGCTTAGTCATGGCTATAGGGATTAATTCAGCCACATTAGTGTTATAATACATGGTTTCATCTCTATTGTCAGAAGAAATGAGAATGAAGAAGATGGAGGAATTGACCAAAGACGCATTAGTGGTGAGAGGTAAACCAATTGACAAAGATAAAGGAAAATTCTCTGGTAGAAAGTTTAAGTTGAAGGGTAGATCAAAATCCATGGTTTAGTTGATAACAAGAAGATGTTGGAAACATTTTAAAGCTAGGAATTACAAAAGGGATTGAAAATCAAATGCAACAAAAGCCGGTATAGGATCCGATGAGAAGCAGTCAACTAAGAATAATACGACTCTAGATAAGGGAGGCGATGTGTAATTGACATCGACCAATACACAG